>JAGXCT010031051.1:0-11239 GCA_022495035.1 Philopotamus ludificatus
CTGCTTATAACAAGTGACAAGTCGCAAGAAATTATTAACTTTGTCGCACAATAGCAATCCTTTCAACATGGAAAATACCATATGACGAGGAGTCTCCTGAAAAAAGGAATAGAAGCGAAATATCGAGACTAGTCCATTTATCGGTCAGCAGTTCAGGGTTTTCCTTCCCAGGCCTTACCGGTTTGTGGTTAGGTTAGATTAGATTAGGTTAGGTTAGGTTAGGTTTGATTAGATTTTTTATGATGCATAGTAACTGATCAAAAATTCTGAGAATTTAACATACAGGTTAACATATTAATAATTAAAAGTTTATAACTAGTCATCAACGAACCAAGCGTAATAATAATATATTTATATAAACGATTATAGAAAATTACAAGTAATACTTCTATAACGCGGTAGATAGGTTCCTTGAAAACGGCGTGATATATGAGATCCAGAGCTAGTATAAAAAAGGGCTTCAATTTCTAAACTTATTAAAAGCCAGTATATTTCAAGGCAATTTTTAAGCAACTTTATTTTTTTTAATTTACCAAAGTATGTGTCTGAAAATACAAAATATAATTATTTTTAATTCAAAAATTATCTCGAATATATAAACGTTAATGTTTATCGATTGAATAATATAATTTTCATCATTTGGATTCTCTGCCCCTTTAAAAAGTCTTTAACTTTTACATGTTTGCTATTTTTTAATAGTTCGTTGTTCTCTTCTGTTCGTTCCTCTGATATTAGATGGGCTATTTGTAGCTCCCATTTGATTTTTCGGCTTGATCAGCAGAAAGGTCTGCTCAAGATACTAATAGATCCAAGAAAAACAGTTCTAACATTTTTGTGTTGGAGCGAAACTGTATTTTTTGCACGTAAGTTTTAACAAGATTCATAGAGTTGCATTTCTCTAAAGAGAGTAAAAATAACAATTATAATTTTACTAGTGTTTTAATTGCGTAAATATATAAATAAATTTTAATATATTCATATTTTTTTGTATAAACAATGTATAAAATTCACATAATAGAAATATGTTTATATGTGATTTATTAATAACGTTCGTTTGTCTACATTGTTATTTAATTTTTATGTATCAAACACATTTGAGAGGTCATTGTACTGCCCTGGTTCTAAAACGATTCCCCAATTCGTTGCTTCTCATCCATATTAAAGCCACATGGTCAAGTCACAGCCGATTAATCACCTATAGCCCTTTCCATTCCCCGGCTCCGTAGCTATACGCCTCTCTGCGTATAGGTACGATTGATTCGGATACACCGAGTCACGGGGTGGCAGGGCTTGGTCCGCCTTCCGATTGTGCCTGTCCCCTGACCCGAGAAAATAAGGGTTTTGAGTTATGCACAACACTGGGCGGAGAAGTAAAATTGGCGTGGTAGTCGGCATTAGTACTGTTTGTAAAGTCTTTTCGTTTGGGCGACTCCGTGAGCCAGGTCGGCCGTGAGCGAGCCACCGAACCGACCAGTCGGCGACCTCTTTCGATTCCTATAAATGTATTAGGAATCCCGAATCAAGGGACCCCTTGTATTTATTTTGTACAGAGGAACGTGTCGGACAAGGCGGGCAGGGGATTTCGGGCTATTCTACTCTTCATACCGGGCATAAGTAATGTAGGCATTCGCCTGCTACAGTCGCCGCAGTGCGAGCCACGACCGAATTTTATTCCAGTCTGAAGAATTTATCAAAGAAATTCTAGCTCGATTCCCCTAAAAATATTTCTACGGCTGAATATATTTTCCTTAAATACAAATTTCTGAGAACAGACGGAAATGAAAGTGACAATAGAAGAATATAATAGGATTTAAGTACTTTTTAATCTCGAACATTTCGAACAATAAACTGTATATTTTATATTGTGAATTTGAGACGGATGAAAATTTTTGTGATTCGATATGATACTTTTATTAAGAAAATTGTTTTAAAATTTATAAGCGTTAAAACCTATATATTTGAAAACATATTTTTGAAAACCGTTTAAAAAAGTAGTCAGGTCTATTGTAAAAATCCCTTTCAATAAATATCAATAATCAAATAGTTGTTTAATTACGAACTAAATAAAAAAAAGAGGAAGAGGACATAAAAGCTTAGGTTAAGTCGCGTATGTCGCGACGACGAAGATTAAGAATCTTCTGCTCTAAGGGGAGTTCTAATGTAAAAGTGCCGTTTTCAGTATATTTTTAAAATGTTTTTTTTTTCAAAATCCTCAATGATATCAAAACGTCATCTTTAGGAATAGAAAGAAGCCACGATGACTTTGTCCGGAAAAACTGATACCTAACCGATCCGTCATAGCAGCTCTAAAACATTCTCGTTGTCCGAACTGAGTCTCTCAGAGACCCCAAGTATTTCAAGTCAAGGTATTGTTGAATTTTTCATATACAACTTGATTTATTTTTAAATATGGATTATTCTATGAATTAAAATAGTTATTTATGATATACTTTATAATTTGGTTAAAATTTTATATTTTTTAACTTAACAATGTTACGCGTAAATGACATGCGCACTTGCGCAATGTCTTACCGCAGACTGAGCTCTCGCCGTACGTGTAGATCGCACGACGCACATGGTACGAGATGCGAGCGAGAAAAAACATCGCTCGCATAGTAAGAGAAGCTTATCGATTTTCATTTTAGGGTTTTCTTTCGCAGGGTATATTGGTTCTACTAGTAGTAAGAGATATTTGAATTTAAAAAAATCAGATTAGTAATATGGCCGAGTTCCGATTACTAGTTAGTATCGGCTGATTTGGTATTTTAGTTAAATTTTATTGATTTGGTTTATTAGTCAATAGGTTGTTGACCATTAAACTTTTGTTTTATAGGCTAACCATGCATCAATGCAATGCAATCAATGCATAAATTCTTTATTGAGTGAAGACAGGTAAGGAAGTGTAAATACAACGCTCTCGGCGATGTCTTGCCGCAGACTGAGCTCTCGCTGTATGTGTCACTCGAACGTTTCACTCGCAATCGGCACATCGTCCCGAATACGAGCGAGAAAAAATATAGCGCGCGTGGCAACAGCAGCGAATATTATAGTTTATTTTATTTTCCAATTGCAGACAATGAAGGACATTGATTACTCATAATATACTTATAATTATTTACAAAGGTAAAAATTTGCATTCAGAAATAAAAAAAAAATAAAATACTATTATTCACGTTCAAATTGGCAGAACGAACTCCCTACGTATGACGAGAATTTTCTGTATTACTACTAAAAGTGACAGTTAATACTAAAGTTTTGACAAATTTTTCAGAAAAAAAAGGAATTCATATTCGTGATATATATATTTTATAGTTTTCACATATAAACACGCATAGATAAATAAGGAGCACTTTTTTAAGGTATTAAATATTATTTACAGTACAATTTATGAAGAATTGTACTATACGTTTGTTGACATTTTCAAGGATAAAAATGCACATTCAAGATAAATTGTTTGCCATAAGCTACAATTTTTTCTCAATAAAATAAATATATTTTGTATAAGCTGACATCAAAATTGATTAAAAATAATAATACAGAGTTGTATCTATAATTAATTATTCATACAGCATGCTCGTAGCAAATAAATCTTTGACATTACAAATTAATATGTCTGGAATAAATATATTTATCAAATTGTTAAATATAATTCGTGCCATTGCACATAAATCTTGCATTTTTTTACAGCGTCAATTTTTTTTTGTCAAATTGCCAAATATTTTGCATGGACGAAAGTCGCGTACCACCAGATACACGTCTGAATATCACTGCGTAAATAATAATATTCATAGGGATTGATAGATGAAAATAATATTACCAGAGCCAACAACTACCCCTTCGATAAATGCCATCGGTCATGGCTCATGATTATGTCAACCCCGGGGTTGGCGACATCGGGCCTGATGGGGTGCCCTTTGCCAAGATTAGATTAATGATATTACAACGCGGCCTTGGAATATTGGGCAGGGCCTCTCGGAGAAAATGCCCCGTCAGCGTTTTCGGGACGTCCGATCAATTATTGCGCGAATTATTTTCGCGCCAAGTTTAATCCGAACACCATATTATTTATTGAATTCGGCTATGGGACGTATCAATGCGTATCTATTGTTTATTGCGAAGTATCAACGATTCAATATTTGTCTCATTATCGCGTGTTTACAGTATTTTCGCGACTAAATTTTCACCATATACCATTATAGCCGAGAGATTTAATTTAATCTATGATTATATAGATGTAGGAAGTGAAATGTGACACAAAATTTACACATCACACACAAAGTTATAGGAAACTTTATATACTTAAGGTAAACCCTTGGGTATACAATACTCGTCCAACTGTGAAATCGGTGTTGAATTACTCCCAAGTTTGTTATATGTAATAGAGAGACACTGGAGACGGTCTAAACGTATAACCCAACGTACATACATATGGGTTGATAATATTATTTTGTCAATAATTTCCTAACAAACAATACATTTCGTCAGCGATGCCAGCATCCTCATAGCCGGCTCTGACTGCTGCAAACAGATTTGAAACAGCAGCGGAGTAAAAACAAATAGCACCCCTGCGCACTTGGGGGCGCCGTTAGCATTTCAGTATGCAAATGCCACTGTAAAATGTTGAAATGTTGCAGTTGAAATGAGTTCCTTCAGTGTATTTTTGCAAAATGTTAATATCACAAATGCAGATTATTTAATTTAATTTCTTTATTTAAGTAAACGAATGGATTAATTAAAAACCGTCCTCTTTTGTGTATATACATATGTTGCATTGAAAAATTATGTATTCAAGCGTTCATCCGAAAGTTTTCTTATTTAAATAAATTAAAAGATTCAAATCACTATATACAAAATAAATATCATTAAATATTCAATCAAAAAATTGCGCAGAATATCACGTATTTCAAACGCTTGCATCGAAGTGAATTTTCATGCACTGTGCAAAGCCCTCTGTGGAATTAAAATTTTATCTGCGCGATTTTGTCGATGTGCATACATTTCTCGCGGGATTCGTGTGCATGTAATAAATTATTCGATAAACTAAGCTTTTTTCAGATTTATAAATGTTAATTCGTCTGAAAGAAAATGAGGTTTTTTCATAGCCTTTTTATATAATCAGCAGAGAAGCTTTATAGCAACAATATTATTATAATATTTTTTTGAACGTGACCAAAGTATATAGGGTGTTGTCTATCTAATCTATCCCTCCTAGTTCTTGTTTTGACAGAATGATGAGATGTAAAAGAAGGAATGTTTTTGTATACTGGAAAGGGGCAACTCTTTAATCTCTTAATTATTTTAATAAGCACTCTATTCTTGATTAATTACGAGATCGCTCCAACATTTGTGACTCTATTGATGTAGTAGATATACAATATGCGTATGTTATTGGTAATCCGGGTACCCTCGTTTAAGTGCAGACGATAAAATAAACATCTTTATTAAAAAAAAAATGTTGTTCGTCAGCTTTAGTTTGTGTATAAAATTTTATTTTATTATTAAAAATAAAATATTAAAGACCAAACCCAGGAAGAACAAACTCGACACCGAATGCTGTTTTTTTATGATCGCTGCCAAGGGTATAAAAACCATCAACAAGATTTATGGATTAGTGCTGACTGAAAACAGATGTTTATTTTGGTATTGACGATTTTAAATCCGGTGATAGGAGATTACAGGATGCCTTTAAATCTGAAAGATCCTCAAAGTTTGATGACGACATCGTGAAATCTCTAATTGAATCTAATCCTTGCCAAACTATAGAAAAATTATCTCAACATTGACAGGAAATAAACGTTTAAAACGTCTCAACAATGTTAGCAAGATGGGTAAAACAAACCATCTTTCCAACCACAAAGCCCAGAATAACACTTCTGAAAGTTCTATTATGCTTTAGTGGAATATGAATGGAATCATTATTAAAATCAGGCGAAACCAAAGCCGCAGAATTATAGTTGAAAAAAATTAAGCAACTGAATTGGAGAGTACTTTCGCATCCCCCGAATTACCAGATATAAGACTTTATACGAAGGGAATCGATAAATTAGCCGAGAGATGAGAAATAGCTGTAATTAATAATGATGATATTTTTTTAGAATAATGTTTCTAAATAAGTTTAATCAAATATGTCATTTAAAAAAACATGGATTTTTTTCCGGATTACCTACACTACAATATTTATTTATCTCAATGTCTTTCAGGTGACTGACGATTAAACCTTTTATTCTAATCTCTTACCACCACATTATATAACGATGTTTTTCGAAGTTTTATAGTTTATCATGATTTTTTTTTATTAGTGCCATTTGATGCAAGTGAATTTTAATAAAACACATTTAATTAATTATAAATACCTTCATCGAATGGTTTAGGACAATTAATGATTATCAGAATTCAGGGAAAACCAAAATGCGCTTTTCTAATCTGTTGTTTAAAATTATTGAATTTGAAAACCAGATCTAGCATAAATTTCGCTAATGATTATCAGTAATTATTTTCTAATGATGGAATTATGAATCCACATTTATAATAATCGAGCTGAAGTCGTAATTTGGAAGAATTGGAATCTGAAAATCGGATGATTTTCCAATTTAGTGCAAAGTTAATGACCTACTCTATTTTTAAATCGCATAACTTTAAAAAAATATTGAAAGATACTCATTAAAATTGCACTTGAATCATTTGATTTTACATAAGATGTTTAATATTGCATTTCATAAATATATTGACATTGCATCGTGACACTTTGAATTTGTAAAGACATTCAGACGAAAGTTATATGTTGATGGATACTACAGTCAATCCCATTAGCAACTCCCAATACTCCTTTCCTCTCATTAGACAGTGTAAATGCTCTGTCGCTAGACTCTTTGTTCGCTAGAACCTTCTCTAGAGAATACAAACACTTCCTCTCTCTACGCTAAGTTACAGTCGTTTCTATTCCATGTAACATAACTCGGAGAAGATTCGACATAGCATTCGGAGTATCCGATATTGATCGACTATATTCATCTGATTATAAATCGATTAAATAAGTTCATTTTTTAACAGTATTCATTTCTCGTATCTTTGGTGTAATTAAATTCGCCAAACTGCGGATTCCCCACAACCAAGTTACTCCAAAGGTCTCGTTGCAACGCCCCGACCCAAATAACAAAGTCCGACAAATGTACAAAGCCACGAGCTTACGGAATGGCGCAACATAAAAATGTTGTCCGACGGGGAATTCAATATAATCGAAGGGGCACGTAGCCGGCCCGAGCGCAGTGGAGACCCCTCGGTATAGAGAAGTGGGTTATGGCGCGTAATTGAGAAAGGATTTAACTGCATTGTGTCGGGTTGGGCTTGGTTTGGGCGCAGGAATCAATAGATGCAACAGCGAGTCGGGGACATGGACCCGCCTCTAGTGCCGGACCATGTCTGTCTATTGACATATGTCGGAACTGCCGGGCAAATATGGATAGAGAGACGTGTCTCCGCATATACTCCCGAGTATTGTTACTTTTTTTGATTCATTGGATATTGTAATTTCGGATGAAAGAACAGGTATATACAGGCATATGCTTGTGACATATCATATATACATAAATTAATAAAAAGATATTATTAAGTTAAAAATTCTTAAAACCCCATAAAAATAATTAAGAATCCAAAACTAACTGTTTCGAAGTATTATTGCATTTTTTAACAGTACGGAAATGTGAATTTCGGTTTTGATTTAATTTAAAAGAATATATTTAGTTAAACATTTTCAGTTATCTATCTATATGATCTTTATTCACAAAATATAATCTTTTTTCATAAAGTCTGGCAGATTTTTTTATTCAAAATATGACTCCAATTGGTTCTGCACTTATTCAACATTTGTAGTTTTTTTATCTGAAAGTAAATGTTCCATGGATTTTAAAAGATAATAATAGAAGAGTGCAGGATCAGGAAATAGGGTTGATGTTGCAGAATTTCAATTCCTAGCTTACTTATTTTGTCCAGCGTAATTGTTGCAACTTGTGGTCTTTCAGTATTATTCCGTTATCTTCGATTGTGTCTCAAAATTGATCGTTTTTTAAGCAGTACATCCTTTAATCTTACTAATTGTGCACGATATATATATCTACTGTAACAGTATTTATTATTATTCCCAAAACATAACATCAAATACAAAAGGATAACTTTTTTTAGGCAATGACGGCCCAGGGTTAGACATAAGTACCTGATTCGATCAAATTCATTATTTTTTCCCCCTCAGATTGGTCTAAAGGACTTACTTTTTATCTCCAGTAACAATAATCACAAGCAACGGAATGGTTTAATATTTGTGCAGTAAAGGTACTCTTGTAATTCGTTGTTCTAAGACACTTAGAGAAAATTCGCGTTGGACCCAAATTCAATGTCTATTTTTTTGGAGTTTTTAAAATTATCCTTTACCATTGACCATGGACAAACGAGTTCATGTAACATTTTTTTGATTGTTTTACGTAAATCGGACTCCATCAATGAGTTTAAAGTGTCGTCATCCATTCTAAGAGATCTTCCGATTTTGGTTTGTCCTATCATCCACTTTCATCATTTTTAAATTTTAAAAACCATCTATAGCAATGTCAATAATTTAAAATGTCTTCATATGATTTTATTTCAACGCTTTATCAAATAAAAACAGCACAACATATCGCAAAACTGTATTTTAAATATCTGTCCGTTGCACATCTTACTATAGGCCAAAACATATTACAAATGTCAAAACCGAAAGATTACCATGAGAGGTTACTACCGTAACAAAATAATATTATTGCTTTTCGCTTTTTGCCTTTTCAAAGTTCAAAATTAAAGTAATGAACTCCTTGGTTGAAACGGATTATCGGTTTACAACGATTTATAGCTCAGAACGGTCTTTTAAATTATAAAAATGGGGTTTGGACGCGTATGAACCATCATACAATACAAACATTTAAAAGTTTCTACTACATCCTCTATATTCGCAAGCCTGTGCACAATGCGATTATTATCTATCCAGATTATTCACACTCTGAAAAATCTGAATACGTTTTTTCATCAAAATCGTTTTTTCCAAAAATGAACTACAGTTCGAGAGAGATGGGTGATAATTTGATTCAATCTGTGATAGTAATTAGATTTATTATTTGGTTATAAAATATGTAATTTTAAGTTTTTAATTTGAATTTTTCGAATAATTGAAAAATATTTTAAGTTAAAAAAATAAACATATTATTTTTGCTAAGAATATTTCAATTTAATTGCAATATATCTTAATATGTATATAGATATAGAATTTCAGTTATAGAGCTTCGGTTATAGTTTCCATTATATGCAAATTAGTCTATCAATGGAAATAGGCTGAACGACGTGATGTTCATCAATATGAATGGACCGAATTTTGAATCATATGCGAAATTGCTGGAATATATCGCTACGATTTACAATTATAATTTTATCAGCGTGAATATAAAATGATTATATTAATAAAATAATATTGTTTTAATAAAAATAAGTACATCGTACTAATTCTAAGGGTTGTAGTCACGAACTTTGTATTATAATCGTTTGACTTAAATGACAGTTTGAATTATCATTTCGTTAAAAATATTTGTGTTTAAAATTATAATTTAAATGTGACATTATAACAATATTGTCAGTAAACTTATTTGTGTAATATAAATTTAATTAAAATATAAACTAGAGATTTTTGAACCGATTAAAAATAAACGTATCGCCATAATTGCTAAAATTCATATCTACAAATGGTAATGAAGAAGATAATGCCAAAAATTCCTAGAGGCAATGTTGCTCTGCAAATATTTGATTTAATTATGAGAACCCAATTTCCAATATTGTAAGTACAAACTTAATCAATGTGTAAAACTCAAGTAGGTCTAAATTATTTTGTGAATGTAAACAAATTTCGAAATGTAATTTCGCCCCCAGACATTCCGCGCGTTATTAAATCGTCCAAAAATTAATTTTCCTATACGTATTATCAAGCTTTTTAGCTACAGGATAATCAATCACTCTAATGCACATTTTTAAATTAAAGCGGATTAGCAATCGCGTAATTGATTCTTATGAGAAAATTGCATGTGTGTAGGTCGTTAAGTTTCTGGATTCGTATCAAGAAGAATAAACGACATGTCATTAGTTAAATTATTTGAAGTAGTTTTAATTAATTGTTGGTAGTATGATACTGAGTTTTCCCCCTATTTGCATGCGCTCACTTCTAATGGGTCGGTTGCATTTTAAGATTGAATAAATATTAATCTACCTTGTAAGACTGGAAAATATCATGGAAATGTAAAAATGCACCATAAAACCACCATATAATTCTTTAAAAAAAAATATAAACTACCTAAAGCATTTGTGTATGTGAAAAAACATATTTTAAGTTTAAATCGTAAGGTGAGTTTGTAGATATAATTTAACTTTGATAAATAAAAGGGTAAAACATTTTACAAAATAATTATCGGTTAACTAAAGCTCATTAAAATTCCTTTTTAATTAAATCTTTGGTAATCCAGAAGCTTTTTTTAAACCATTATTATTCTTTCTCGAGCTCATATCTCGTCTTCTGACGAAAATATCGACCTCATTAGTGTTTGAATGGAAATACGACATTCAAAGGGACCTAATCGCATAACAGAATGAAATAAAAATATTCAATATCTTATTTTATCACAAAATCAAATTTATAAATAACAAAGACAATGATATTCCTTCAAATTGTGTCAGATATATTATTAAATATCAAATAAAGCTGTGCGTAACTTTAATATTAATATTTTTAATAGGATATTTTTAAAAAATATCTTGAATTGAAATGTTAGGATTTAGACGAAGAAACGACTAAAATTTATATACGTGTAAAGAGGATGACAGCCTGTAGACATCGACTGATAAAAAAGAAGTTTAGATAAGATTAGAGATAGATGTTAGCATTGAGATTCGAAGAATAATCTATGTCAGCAGTTTGATTCATTATTTAATAAATAAGCGTAGTCCATCTGTATATTTATTTATAATAAATAGCTAGAAAATTATTTATATATAAATATAATTAGAGGAAGCACGTCCGTATATACTGCGGAGACATACAAGAGGGCTCTCTGCTTGTCAGCGCTACCGGCGTCGTGTATTGTAGAGTAAGTACGGAGGGGGAGAGAATTTGCCGCTAAGCGTCGTGTCGCGCTGCGACTCGGTGCAGTCATACTGACTCACAGCTTCTTTGAGCCAC
>JAGXCT010031052.1:0-11238 GCA_022495035.1 Philopotamus ludificatus
TCCATTTTTAAAACAAATGTCAAGGTATTGTCGAAGAATTTATCAATATCTTGACCTGAAATGTGTGGGGTCTCTTTTCATACAAAACAGGCTGGAGCCGCTGTTTTCGAGCTGCCGTGACAGATCGGTTAAACGAAATTGTCACGTTTATTAAAACTATATTATTCCAGATATTTTTTTGATATATTAAACTTATCTTGAGATTATTTTTATGTAATTAATTTTAATAAAAAAAATAGTGTATTAATAATTTTAATGCTCGGAATCAAGCAGTTGTTTTATGTTACTTTACGTAGACGCCATGTCCGTCATCGTAATTTATCGATTCATCTTACGCTCTCATAATCTTGAACTTCTGAAAAGTTAGAAAGCAATTCGGATATCATTCATGGCAGTGAAACAAGCTGAAAAAAGCACAATTTGTTTGAAAATACACAAATCTCTTCGCTCGGTCGTGATTCACAAACTTTATTCAAATGTTTTCCAGGTATTCCCCGTAGTATTTTCCCCCGTCTTCCATTCTTTTCACATTCTTCTTGCGGATCCTTTTCGGCTTTCATTTGCAAATTTATTCTAGACTGGTGCCTGTCTGCCTTATTGAATTTATTGCAATTTGGCGACAGCGATGCATCTATCTGCAACAATTTACATTTCCTATATACATATTTTAAAGAAAAATCATCATGCAAATATTCGCAATTAAATATATGCATAAGAATTTTAGCAGTTATCTAAATAGGCAATAAATTGACTTTCATATTGAAATAATGGTTTATTTTCTTTTATATCAAGAAAAATTTCACTTTCTTCGCGGATTTTTCAAATATTTCGCAAATAAAATTGGTGGGTGTATTATAAAATGTTATACAGCATAATAAAATATAATCTGGCTATACGTCCGCTTGATATTATGACTAACTTATGCAAATGTTGCACGATATTTTTTTTTAATTAAAATTTGGATAATAAATTTTAAAAAATGGATAACCTGTGTACATGTCTCAATGAAAATATCTTAAAGAACACTAATAAATGTTTTTATTCATGTAATCTTATGTTCACATACGTATCACATATATTTTCCTAAAAAATGACGCCTTTTATGACCAAATAAAAAAGCGTTAGTGTAGAACGAACGACTTATCAAGTCGCTAAACGGAAAACAGACTCGGCATCCGGAAAATTTAAATACTGCACAAGTTTTCCGCACATCCGGTCCCGTTCTCCCCCACCCTAGCTCATACACAATTTCCACAGTTTCCGGTAAAGTTTTTGTCCTGTATCACATGTCTGAGACATTATAAAGACATCAGCCCTGCAAATTATCCAACACTTGACGCTTTTACTGGAATTGCATAAATGTATATTTTACTGGGGTTCCCCTGTTTCTACAACTGTCGTAATTTATGCAAGCGACTCTTAGACTTTGCTTAACATTTCTTGAACTGTTTTATGAAATCGCATAATAAATTATTATATCAAATCAATATTTTATCATATCAAAATATTATCCCTACTCAAATAAAAACACCAATATTTGCTTCTGTAGCCATGGATGCGATGTTTTTTCTCGCTCGCATCCGGTATGATATCCCAAGTGCGATTGAAACGTATACTAATGACACGTGCCGCGAGAACTTGGCGGTCGGACTATTGGTGGGGTGACCTCAGTCTGCGTCGGGACATCATCGGGTGTGCGCGTCGCACTAATTGATAGAAAAATCTAAAACATTGACGGAATTTCGATGCACATCACAAATAACTATTTTTACTCTTAGAATAATCCATTTTTTAAAAAAATATGAACAATATCTTGGCTTGAAATGGTTGGGGTCTTTTTGCCATTAAAAATAGACCCCTTCGGAATACGTGGATGGTTTCAAGCCGCGTTGATGGATCGGTTAATTCTTTTGCTAATAAAGGTATAATTTGAGTTCATCATTAAGTGTTTGTATTATCATAATTTTAATATATTAATAAATATTATCATAGAATTAGAAATTGTTTTCTCTTGATTATAAATTTTATTCATATGTATACTTATTACAAAATATTATTGATAATTATCATGGCAATTGATCGTTTATGGTAACTTTAGCATTATTTTTTTAAATTAAATTCATTGCATAGATAACCAAAAACGATAAGTTAAGGGATTAGGTTACCGCATTGATATATCCCTAATTTATTTTGCAACCCCTACATTCCAGTGCCGAATACAAACACAATTAATTTAATATCAGTGATTCTCATATACGTGGTTTCATTAAAAAAATATATAGAATTTATAAACTTCCTTACAAAAATTCCCATTAGATATATCACACACTTGTATAAAAGTTTTCCCTCAATTTTCAAAGAACTTTTTGAACACAATTTTCAGTATAGCGTATAGCTCCTTAACGGCTGTTTTTATATTCTTAATTCGTTATACAATCGGTTACACAAATGGTATAAAAGAGAAAAAAAATGTATATAAAGTATATAAGTATCGTCATTAAGTGATCTGGTAAATAAAATTATAAAATCTCATACAAGAGATCATTGAAAGAACGGTACTTGACAACCAACAGCTTGAAGAAGTGCTTTGCCAAGTATATTGACCTTCTTTTCTCGAGAGTTACATACCCCAGGTAGCCCTGAATCCATGTACTGGGGTATAAGCTCGGGTAAAATCCAAATTCACTCATGAAGAGATATCTTTAGAATTTCTTCTGGATTTTCTCTCGCCTGAGGATATTCGAAGCGTCATATGGCGCCTAGACGATAGATCCTGATTCAAGTAATCTCCGAACCAATGTATCGTATAGCAACCTTATTACTAAGGTGCTATGTATGAGATGAAAATTTCTCAAAACAAAGCCCAACATTATTGAAGCACGAAGTTCCCAAGCAATTCATAGGTTAGAAATTCTTTAGATCTCGAAAATGTCAGTTCCTGACATTTTCCAACATTAAGTGGAAGACGATTAGTAGATACCCACCCCTTCGAGCAAAAAACTGGTGTCCAGCTGCAGCGAAAGGGCATCACCTATTGAGGAAACTGATTTAAATAGTTTTAACTCATCTGCATAGAGTAAGAAATTACAAGAAAGTACATGCTGTATTAACTCCCAAATTAGAACCCTGTGGAATTCCCGAAGTTCCATCGTATGCAACGATGGCGCTAGGGAGTCAAGTATTACGTACTCTTTCCTCTCCTTCAAATAAGTGGAAAAAAATGTAAGAGATTGTCTGAAAGTTCAAAACTATCTTATTTAGAAATGAGTCTAGTATAGTCAAGTCGTTATAGATAACATCGACCTGGACCCCCTTATCCAGTGACTTAGACACCTAGTTTGAAAAGTTAAGCAAACCAGTAACTGCTAAGCATCCAGGTCGGAATCCGTGCTGTCATCGGTATCATCAGGAATAGGAAGCAGTTACAGTAGACAATATCCCGTATGAAAATTATTCATATTTTATTAAGTACGTAAGTACCTCTGGTACCAAATCTTTCTGTCAATTTTTTGATCGCATTCTTATAAAACCTTTTTTATTTTGAATTAAAATATCACAATAAGTGATTATTTTAATCGACCTGAAGTGGTTAAAAAAATTAAAATATATTATTTTAATCAGTTACTTTATTCATAAACTTTAGTCGGCTCTAGTAACTTGTCCTGATCATAATAAAATTATTTTTTCAAAAATATTAATTTGGTCTCTATTGAAGCAGTTCTCCTAAGATATATCAATGCAGTTTTTAAATCTTTAAACACTGACAAAAAAAACTTACTTTTAAATATTTTTTTCATCATTAAAAGTTCCTGCGTATTTATGTCTGACGAATATGGCAGTTAACACATATCCTCACTTTCTATAGTTTCTCCAAATAAAAAATAACTAAGCACACTAACAACAATACTGTATACTTAATTTAAAAATTAAATATATAAAGATAAGACTGGAATTTTAAATATCATTGATATTAAAAAAATACTAATGATATTTAAATTTCTTTTATTATATTATTGTTTAAATAATTTAATAAAATTATGAATATATATAATTTATGTATATATCTCTAGACTCATCCAACATCCTTTTCCATTTAATTCGGTATGCTACCACGTCGCTCCATCATCTGATAAGTTTCAATGATGCAGTGTTCCTCTGTAGACAGTCCAACCACCTCAGCCTTGGCCTACGTTTCCTCCAAGGACATCAGGCTTGTTAACCATACGCCTTTTTCGGTGGCTGACTGTCCTTCATCCTTGACATGTGACCGGCCCACCAGAGTCTATCCACTCTGACGGCTATACACGCCTTTCCCCTTCTTCAAATATTCATCTCAGAATCCTCTTCTCCAAGATAGGACCCGATAAGGGTAATGTAAATTTTGACTTTGGTCTTCCTTAAGAGGAATATCGACTTCCTAGATGCTGTTGAAGTCCAAAGTAGCACCGGTTTGCCAGTATGGTTCTTCATCGTTCTTCCAAATTGTTTTATTATTTTTTGTAATAAGTTAGTTTCTGGGCGGCCCCGAAACTGTACTCTTCGACTTTCAGAGGTTCAAGGATTCGACCTTGGAATATGGGGATGTAGTAGTGGTCTATTGGTTATATAGAGGATTAGATTTTTGGTCTGTCTGCCTCTTGATCTTAGTTTGTCGGTCTGAGTTTCTTTTTTCTTTTTGGATATTTTTTTTTCAATAATAACCGAGCTTCTATTTTTTTAATGCTCTGTAGGCATGTATTTTGCCTTAGTCTTATAGATGGTGGTGACGTTGTCCTTTGCGTCGTTGAGTCGTTGACCTTCCATGGCAGAATCCTCATTGGTATTTCCCTATTTATTTTTCTGTATATTACACCTTATACGCGGTGAGTGATCAACAGAGTGATTCCCCTATAGTTGGAGCAGTCCATTATGTCTCCCTTCTTCTGGACATATGACTCTAACCATCCACTCCTTTGCAATCGTTTCTTCCCCTCTGAGGAGTGCACATCAGCTGTGAATACATTAATCAGTGTACTCCCGCCATATTTCAACGTGGGGCTCTCCAGTTCTTTAATTTTCGAATTGCTGTAACGACTTCGCAAGGAGTCGGTAGATTGTTGTATTTTTTTTACATACTCGTCGGTCGGAGGGGTTGTTTGGTGGATGTCATTTCTTTGTAAGCTATTTATGTACAAAAAGTCATAAAGCATAAAACAATGAAGCTGTGGGACAAGGAAATCGAGTTGCATTCGCTCCTTCTGCGATTCTTTCATTATCTTGCCATCCACCCAAACCCCTTATAGTAATTTGGGGCTGGTTCAATCGGTGCATTAAAAGCATTTTTTTTTTGAAAGGCTAGATTTAAAAATTACATTGCTGACCAGATCCATGTGTCCAATTGGACCCTCCACCGTAAGGAGAGTGCCGCTTTGGACAGCATGGAGTAGTTCGCAATGTCCAGGTAAGGCGTCTAGGCAAGGACAGGACCACAGAGTGTGCCTGTAGTCCTGACAGTCGAGCCCACATGAACATTACGAAGATGCCACTAGGATAAACTCTTTTAGCTTAGCTTTGAAGTTACTGGGTCAGTCAGGAATTGACTGACCCAGAAGTCAGAGAAGAATCAGCTACGATTTAGACTGGCTCTAATATCAGGAAAGAAGAGATGGGTAGTCCACCCTTCGGAAGAGGAATCCCATCTCTCCTGGCACTGACTAAGAGTTTAGGTTTGCTAAAGATTGGCCCTCGAGTAGGTAAATTGTAGTGGCGCCGAGGACAACGGGACTATTTTTTTTAAGCAAGATCTGAAGGCCTTTAGCTGGATTTCAAGGTCAAGTGGAAGGGCGCCAGCTATAATTAAAAGTGATACTGCTGAAGATGTGCGATAAGCATAAGAGAGATTAGTTTGTCTCATCAGTATTGTAAAAAAGTAGTTTTATCAAATATTTTTTTTGCCTTTGCGAAATGAGAAAGGTCGCAGGGCTTCATGTCTGGCGAATACAGAGGCTGGACATCATAAAGCTATTTTAAGAGCAACATTCTATCCAGATTTTCCATTTTTTTCTTGTGAAACCCTTCTGACATCATAATTAATAGTAGTAATAATAATAATAGCTCACAATGTCAAGTTACGTCATGCACAATTGTACCTACAATGTGTCGATTGGTCTTATACACCCCGTTAAATTTAATCTAACCTTTGAGATTATATTATAGATACATTTAGCGTATTTATTTTATTAAGATGCGATTAAACACAGGATCGATTGGGCCACATCCTCTGGCCACTACAGGCCATAACGTCTGGCCGTTTGCTAAATATCAGTGCAACATTTTCACGTGCAAATCGATGTGGGATCACTTTAAATTATACGAAAAACTAAGCAATTTCAACCCTAATATTTAGCAAGGGGGGAAAGCCGTGACTGATGGCTTATTGCTTTCGCCGATTTCCCCTCTTTTATTTCAACGGGCGGATACAACAAACGGAAATTTGGCAATTTCAAAAATATCTGATTGCTCGTAAATTTCCATAAAATCGTTCTTATCCCATTTTTCCCGCAATTTCCGCGCCACGTCATATAATTCATCGATTTGGCTATGACTTGTTACGCACCCGTTAATAATCCCCATAACCATCCCTGATCCTTAAGTGTAATTTATTAACAATCTTGCATATGGAAATTATACACATATTTTTTCGCATGTAATGCCCCGAGCCAAATAACCGAATGTGCTCTTTACTGGGAATTTATTCATATCGTTCTGTTTTATTCTGTGTTAAATTATATTAAATGAGGCGTTCTTCGTATGAAATATTACGCTTTTTTTTATCTCGCTTCGCACTGTGGATATACAGCATCACTTGTGTGATACATAATACGCCATTAATCAAAATGGTAATTGAAAAAATATCCAAAAACCATGTTTTTCGCGATCCACGTCGAAGCGAAAGTAATATATTGGTTTCGTAATCGAGTTAACTGGCGACTTTTGGACATGGCCAGAGAAAATAATTCAATAAAAGTGAATTTTTTTGCATAATTACTTAATCTCTACGTTCAATATTAATTCTAAAAATTTAATTCTTATTTATGAGATGGATTTATTGATCAGCGTAAATAAATAAATATTAAAACGTTACATTTACTGTGCAAAACAATTATATAATACAATTTGATATATAAAATATTTTTCATTCATTTTTGAATCACTCAATGCTTTCACTTTCAGTGATGAAATACATTCATTTGCGAATTTCATCGAATCAGATCTGCTTTGAAGTAACATTGCATTTTAGAGATTATTCATCTGTTATAAAAAAGAAATGTCATTTATTTCGTTAGTTAAAAAAAGATTGAGATCTAAAATACATTAAAAAATAGATGAAACTATTCTATGATAAAATCAGATCTTTCGTAAACGCTTTAAAAAATATTGTATAATAGTTGAACTGTACCTTTTTAACAGTTCAAAGATCATTTGAAACGATTTAGAAAAATAGACAAGGAGTTTAGGTACTCTACGAACTTTCACTGACAGTCCTAGAACAAAGAATTACCATCTGTTATTTATTATTATATAAACATAATACTGGTAATGAAGAGTGGATCCTGCACAATAAAGAAAAGAGAAAAGCTTTTTTGAATGATATATTTTTCTTTGGTTGTAATTCTTTTTGATTTATTAGAACCCAGTTATACAGTTACATTAATTGATGACGTAACATAGCAACTTAAGTAATATGTCTAAGCTGTGGAATTTGATCATAGAAAATTATGGAATTCATCTTATTAAATATTAGGAGTATTGAAAAGAAAGAACTTTTTTTTGACTTTAGCATTGTGGACGGAATCATGAGCTCTCCTGCGAAAAATCTGTAACATTATTTTCTATTTGAGATACAATTATGAAATTTTAAATAAATATAGGTAAAGATATATTCTTTTATATCTAATAATAAAATATAAATATATATTTTTAAATAATGCTAAATAAAATAATTCAAAATAACAATTATGAAAATTTTACAATAATGCCATGTTATTCTGTATAATTTTGTATATTAAATTACTAGTGTTATATATTATCTAAAAAACATTATTTTTATAAATTATATATATAATAAAAACACAATACTTTATGATTTGTAAAAAAAGTTGTTTATATAATATATAGAATATGTTTTATGATGTTATATATAACATTAAAGTGCTGTTTAAATTAGCACTTTAATATTAGATATGTCGCTCATTTATTTTGTCCTAACGATTAGAAATTAATTTGCACAAAAAGTCCATAAAGGGGAAAGATTATTTTAGGGCTGAAATTGAAAGAAATCCAATTTATCTATTGATAAAAATTGCCAATAGTTTCAGATCCCTGTGATCGAGTGTTCAAAAGATTTTATGAAAAAAAAAATAGAATTTATGGAAGCAAGGGATATCGCATGAGTTGTTACATTTTTTGGAAATGGAATCCAAACCACCGTGTTTGCAAGATTTAATAACTGGAGATAAACAATGAGTACTATATTCCAACCAAGAACGTAAAAATCAATGGTTATCAAAGAGTCAGGTAGTAATACCAATTTCTAAGCCCAGCCTCACTAAAATATAATCTTTTGTCTGTATGGTAGGACTACGAAGGCATAATACATTTTGAACCTTTTAAACCTAACTAAACAATGAATGCGAAACTTTATTGTAAGCGACTAGACCGTTTAGGGATGGAAATAAAAAAAAAAACGATCCTCCCTCGGGCATCAAAGACGTTTTTTTTGCAGCATGATACTGCTCGAGAAATATGAACCGAACTCGGATGGAGGTCAGTTCGTCACCCTCCATATTCTCCAGATATCGCTTATATTAGGGGGACCGAAAAGTAATCAATATTTTCCTTGTTCGCGAAATACATCTAATAAAAAAAAATATTTAAAACCTTTTTAAGTGCGTTTTCACTTCTCCGACAATATTTTTTTTACCTCTTAATGTATGCTCTAACGATCTGAAAAGGTTGTAACATGACAACGTAAGATCCGATGAATGGGATGGATGAGTTAAAGGTTCAAATCCAAGCTCCTTTATTTTTTCCTATGTTATTTTTGCCGTGTGAAGTCTCACGTTATCGTGTTGAAGGATCCTTTTTTTTGTTATTGAACAAAACAGATATTATAAGCATTTTTTATAAGCTCTTGCTTTATTTCCCTGAGTTGTTCATAATACACTGTCGTTGTAATGGTCTCACCAGGTTCAAGCAATTCATAGTGTATAATTCCAGAAAAATCCCACCACACAACAAGGCCCTTCTTTATAGTTAGTGATAGTCAAGGGGTCAGAACAGGAGTTTCTCCGGAAGAAAGCCATTATTTTTTTCATACAGAATTTATGTATAGCACCTAGTTCTCATCTCCAGTTACAATTCGCCGCAAAAATGGATCACGAAAATGATTGGCTTCATACCGAGACAATAGAGACGCGTAGACGGTAAGTCGTTGATCGAGAACTGTCTACGTCAATTCATAAGGATCTCAAATTTCTTGCCTGTACAATTTTCTTATGCGACGAAGATGATACCGAGATGTAGCTAAAGTATAAAGTATAAAGCTAATCTTCAATGATAATTTCTCAATTGTTTGACGAGGATCTGACTCTACCATCGCCTTCAGAATATCATCATCTAATTTTTAGAATCGTCCTCTTCTTGCGATATCTTTGAGACTCCTGTATCCATTTTTATATTTTTTAAACCCCCGAACACACTTGTTTAGTTTCAGAATATCCTCCTAAGTATCGGTATTTTTTTTCACTGCTTCGTTTGCCCTTATTCCTTGATCCAACAAAGTAAGTGTGACAATGGCATGTTCTAGCTTGCACCCAAACTCCTTGGCATGTACTGTAGACGAAGACCTGTCTGGCGCGGTAATCAAAAATCCGCCGATTGATCTCGTGTCCCACTCGTAATAAAAAAAATGACCGCATATGACAGACTGACCGCGAATGTGTTAATTGTGACATTCGATAAAATAAAAAAAATATTGATCCGAACTTCTTCTTATAAGACTAATTTTTTCTACATCTTCTGAGAGTTTTTTTTAAATTTTGAGTGTTCTTTAATTAGTGATTTTTTCCAGAAATATTAAATTACTGATATCCAAACATTAATACCGCTACTCATTGACACTAAAATTAATAGTGGTCAGTCTATTTTGGCTGTGGGTTTTTTTTCTTGGTCGCTTCAGCCCTGCCCCTTCCCCGACGAGCTTCTCCTGGATTTCGTTTCTTTTAACGAGATGCACGGAGTATCGCAGAATCCTTTTGAGACATGTGGTTGAAAGTAGGTCGTCTTTTTCGTTCCCCATTTCTTTCAGGATAGACTCGTTTATGCGTTTAGTGGTCCATGGTATTCTCAACAGGCGTCTCCAGCACCACATCTCAAAGGCGTCACTTTGTTGCCTCATATTCCAGGTTTCTACACCGTAAATAAAAATTGAGACTACCAGACTTTGCACTAAACGTTCTTGTCTTTTTGGATATCCCCCTGTTTTTCCAAATTGTCGATAGCTTCGACATCTCATTTTAAGCCATCCCTATTCGACTTCTTATTTCATGCTCACAATTTCATTTGTGATCTCATAATTTTGCGGATATTGAGAGTTTGCTCTAGGGTTCCTTTTCCTGCAACGAAGCCCGTCTGCTCTTGAGGTATTTTCCAACTAATGCTAGATTAGTGAAATTGTTCGGTAATTTTTACAATTTTCCCGTACTTCCCTTTTTTGCGAATAGAAAAGAATATTGACTCTGACCAGTCCTGTGGCCATTTTCCTGAGATCCAGATTTTGTTAGATATTTTCCATAGAAGTTTTTGCCCCACTTCCCCCAGTACTTTTAATAATTCTACAGAAATACCGTTATTTTCGGGAGATTTGTTGTTTTTCAATTTCTTAAGTGCATTTTTGATCTCATTTATCATAATATCTGGTTCTCGTTCATTTTGATATATTTCTTTTCTAGTCGAGTCAATTTCGTCTGTATAAGTTTTTGTAATAGTCCTTCCATGTGTCCATATTTTTTTTTCATTTACGTGATTTCCTCTCCTTCTCCATTTTCAATGACACATGACTTGATCAATGACTTATGATCTCGAAAACTCTCCGGTAACCAGAGCTATTACTCTGCTCATCCACTTGACTGACTAGCGTTTTTTTCTATAGCGTTTGCGGCGGTTTTTTGTATAGCGGTCCCTTCTATAGCGTTCATT
>JAGXCT010031053.1:0-13058 GCA_022495035.1 Philopotamus ludificatus
CGGGTACTTTTATAATATAACAATCATATATTATGTCGATTATTAATCGAGGAGCTCTATGGCGCTCTTTTTTGTTTGGGCCAAAAGCGAGCGGCGAGCGCCATCGCGTCTCATATATAAAATGATATAGGACCGGGAAATCTCGTTGAAATGAAAGCTTTCAAGAAATGGGGATAACCCTTAATATGTTTAGTTGTTGGGCAAAAAATTCAAGAAGTTTTCGAGGGATCGTTTTCAACTAATTCTCAATTTTTTTCACATCACCGATAATATATATGTATTTCTCCCGCGACATCCCAAATAGGATTCTTGGGCAAGATTCAACCCGTTAGTTGAATATGCTAATAGAGTTTTTGTGTTACATTTTGTCCTCATCGACAACTGAGGATAGATGAGTCTTTAATTTGGGCAAATTGCCATAAATAGTTCGAGCAATATCATCTAAATAAAAAGCATCATGAATGGGGGGGGGGGGAGTTTTGAATGATATGCGATGTCACAGTTAACTATTGCGTAGGTTTTTTTTGTATAAAGGGGCAAAATGTAATGTCGATAAAGTTGAAATTTTATTGAATGAAAATAATTTGTCGAATAAAAATTTTACCTCTTTCGCAAGTTTTTTTCTTTCTTTATATTTTAAGGTAATAGATGGACGATGCAATAAGTGCCGACTATTATTTTTTAAATTAAAACAATTATAAAATCTCTATTCAAAGTTACCTCTTTTCATCGTTTTTTGTCCGGTGATTTTTTAATAGTACAGGTAGTCCTCGACTTACGACGGTTCTACTTACGACGATTCGCACTTACGACCAAAAAAAAAATAGATTTTTTTTTAAATTTGCTTTTATCGACCCTGATTCATTGTGAATAAATCGATGCCGCAATGACTAGCAAACGGAGTAGATGGGACAAAAAGAGAAGTGCAATAGATTTAGAAATAAAACTTAAAATAATTAAACAATATGAAATTGGTAAAAGGTAGAAGGACATAGCTCATGATCTACGCTTATCATAATTCAACGATCTCTACAATTTTGAAGAATAAACTAAGTATCAGTGAAGCTGTTAAAGGAGCAATATCCATAAAATCTACAATAATAACAAAAAAATACTTGGACCCATTTACGAAATGGAAAAACTATTGGTTATTTGGATGGAAGATTTGATAAAAAACGAATCCCTCTTAACCTTGTGACCATAAAGACAAAGGCGCTGAGCCTTTTTGAAAACCTAAAATTAAAGGAGCGAACTAACTACCGGCAAACATTTATTGCCAGTAATGGTTGGTTTGCGACATTCAAAAAATTATTATCAAAATGAAAATAAGTGGAGGCAGATAGAGCCGATTACAGGGCTGCTGAAGATTTTATCGAAATATTTGACATTGATTAGGAAGAAAGAGAATGCGTCAGGGAACAATTTTTAAATGTTGACGAAACCGCGCTCTATTGGAAGAAAATGCCTCAGCGTACCTACATTAATAAGGAAGAAAGAAAAAAAAGTATGCCAGGCTTTACAAGGCATTTAGAATCGTTTTACTCTTTTATTAGGTGGCAATATTGCTGGATATAAATTAAAACCATAATGATTTATCACTCTAAAAAGCCGAGAGCCCTCAAAGGAATCAATATCGATATGTTACCACAATATTACCGCTCAAACAAAAAAGGGTGGACGACACAATTTATTTTTGAAGACTGGTTTATGAATTTATTTATTCCAGAAGTAAAAAATATTGTAATCAGAAAGGAATTCCATTCAATATACTTTTAATACTAGACAATGCACCAGGACATCCACTGCATATCGGAAATTATATCACCAGTATTTTGCACCCCATGGACCAGGAAGCTATTGCCACATTTAAAGCCTATTATTTAAAAACTACATTTGCCCAAGCAATAGTAGCGCTTGACGAGGTAAAAACGGTTAAAGAGCTTTGGAAGAATTATATTAATAATATTCATCAAGCAAATAAAAATATTGGAAGGGAATAGCAAGAGGTCACATCATCGTGCATGTATGGAATATGGAAAAAACTTACTAAACTTTCTGACAACATAACTAGCCGCAATTTGAAAAAGAAAATGAAATTGAACACACTGCAAGAAACTTGATACTTGATAACTTGATTGATCGTGAAGACATGGGCAACTTATAGAAAATAATTTGGAAGATCGTCGAATGAAGAATTATTATGCATCAATCAAAGGGTTGAAGAAGAGATTAAAACAAAGAAATAGTCTTGAGATCTCAAAAATTGTATTAGAAATGGAAGTAGCGTTCCTTCAAAATGACCAAGTAATGCAAAAAAATGCAAAAATGGTTCGGATAACGAAAGATTTTTGAGTATAAACCACCGTATTCAGGAAGATCTTGCTTGCTACAAAGAAATATACAACTAAAATTGGATATGTTTTTTAAAAAGACTACTACTGCTTCTTCTTCCACTACTGTTGATGAGCCAATGGATTGTACATATGTACTTATATAAGTATAGATGACGAAAGAATTTGTATGAAATTCGACTTACGACGAATTCGAATTACGACCAAAGTCCAGGAACGTATCTCGGTCGTAAGTCGAGGACAAACTGTATATAGAAAAAATGGTCAGCCTTCGAACGGTTAATAAAATATTTTATTCTCCGATAATATTGCGAGAAAAAATGCGGTTTCTTGTATCGCCTTTGTCTAAAATGTGGCTAAGTTAAACGACCGCTCATTATAATGAAGATAATTTTTATTGTGATCGTCGTTTCAATCTCGCGTCGACCCCTCGGACATGGCCGTGGGAGCGAGCGCTTGGGCCTCGTCGGAAGTGGGTTGGCAGGCGTGGCCGATGGCGGGCGACGGCGGCTGGGCCGAGGTGGCGGAGCGGCAGGCGCGGCGCTGGCGTGCGCAACGTGAGCGCGCGTACCGCGCCGCGCCCAGCCAACCGCAGCACCGCAGCCCGCCACCCCGCAGCAGCTGGCCGCCGCCTTCCTGCAGCGCTTCACTGAGCGCTTCGAGGCCGAGGCCGCCCGCCTGCTCGCGCCCTCCTCCGCCGAGCCGGACGACTCCGACGAGCCCGAGCCCAGGGCCGCTCGCCCCTTCTTCCGCCGCCTCTCCTTCAAGGGCCTGCGTCGCGGTACTGCCTCCTTACGTCATCCACAACAACAATCCTATATGCCTCGACGACCGATCGACGTCCGCGGTCTATGCACTATTACGATACTGTACGATACAAATATATCGATTACGCGGAGGTTCCTGCCAATTTTTTGCAAAATTTAACGTTTAGATGCCAATTATTGAAACAATTTATGTGTCGACGTTGTGAAGAATTACAAAACACGATGTGATGTATCATGAATCATCGCATTTGTTTCCTCGGAGCAGAATCAGCAATCTTCGTTCAACAGGAGACCCGTTTACTAAAGATTTTCGACCAAAACAATATCATAATGTGGCCCCATCTTCGCTAGATGTGGCCTCCTCCGACTTTTTCTTACAATCGGAAGGAAATAAAGACAGAATAGCCGCAGAAGCTAAACATTACGGCAAAAATTGATTTCCAATAATTGAAAAAAGCATCGGTGCGTGTGGACGATACGTCTAATAGAGACTATCAAACCTCCCCCTTGTTATTATCAGTTGTTACGACTCGTCATGTTTCAATTTACCTTGAAAAAGCATGAAGGACTATTATGCATCTTTTTATAATCTAATGATTGAAATTATCCGACCCGTCGACCAAAATATGACTCGATTATCATATTTTGTATACGAGATTCTTTTCCCCCGGCAAAGATTCGAGGAACTCCAATAACGACAATCTTTTCCTTGCTCTTATCTACGACGGCATCTTTCCCTGTCCCCTAAGGTCCTCGTATCGTTTTCTCGATCAAAGATCTACAATATAATCTCCGTTCAACAAGAAATTTATCTAAAGAAAATCTCTATATATCACCAGCCGATCTAACCGCAAACCTTCAATTAGGTTCATCCGACTCATAATTATTTTCGTTCCATCGCCCTAGCCATTATCATTCTTTGTTGAACTAAATATCCTAAATTTGCATCCCAAATATATAAATTTACTGCTATTAAGTGCTATTCAATTATAATCCTAGTTTTAAAAAATATCTTTAAATCATCGGACAGTTGGAGAGATTATTTTCCCATGAAATCTTTGAAAACTACGATATTTTTTAAAAATATCAAATGAATCGCAAAATAATTTAGTACAAATAAGTCCAAAATTATTTCAGTGTCCTTTAAAACGTTCCGAAGTTAATATTTCAGTTACAAAAGACGAATATTCTATCGAGAGAAAAGGAAAAAATGCAAACCACAAACTGAAAAAAATGGGGAGATTTTGACTTTGAGATACTTAAATCTTGTGTCCTCTTGGCTAAAAAATAAATCGCATGAGATGGCCCTATAGATAGATTCTTCAAAAACGGTAATATCTGATCTTCATCGCCTTGAGAAAGTGAATAAGCTCGACATGTGATCAGTTGCCCCGATCGGACTACTGAAGAGTATAAAAAAAGGGTGTCTGGCTGCATTCTTTAAAGGCTCACTAAGTACGGCAACCATTTTCAGACAATTTGATAACTGGGATGAAGAGTGGATACGTTATCCTAATTTTAAGCTACTAAGCATCTAGTGAATCTACCGAACCATTGGTTAACCAAGTCTTCTCAATAAAAAAATGATGCTCTGTGTCTGGTGGAATTTTTAAGGTATAATAAGTGACTATGGTCCTTTGAAATTGGCTATAATTTTAGCCCCTAGCAGTAATAACATATTGCAGCAAAGCTGCACAATTTTTTTTTCTCGCCGTTATAGTATACAATGACGCCGTGCATATTGGCTAGTTCTGGACGAGTTAGATTGAGTTTCATCTTCAATCTCTTTAATTGTGGACAATAAACGTCTGCATAATCGTTGAATGTTTTGACAGCTGTTCTAAATGAGCGGTCATCTTGAAATCCCTCCACCCAATAACATTTGAGATAACTGAGATTTGACTTTGTCATAATCGTCCTTTATCTACTCGATGCATTTTGCATTCTTTAGTAGTAAAAGTATCCCCATCTCATCCCCAGTAACGTTTTATTGTGCCGAACGGGATGTCTAGTATTGACGCGCTGCATCCGATTCAATGATGTCAGTTCGCATGGCTCTCATTGGCTCAATTTTGAAACTCCCCTATAAGAAAAATGTATAACTGATAAAATATATTGCGAATATTTAAAAATATGTCGGCGGAAACCATTGTTTTAATTATTTTTAAATGGAGTTTCCTCAAATGTATTCATTTTTATATTTTTTTTTTAGGTAAGGGGCTCTTCCACAAACAACATTCAGACGAAGTGGAACTGTCTGGCCACAACGGAAGACAGACAAAAACTAAACTCGCCAAAATAGTTGTAGAATGTCGAAAGGAAGGATTAGTAAATTATTTAACGCCCGAGAGCTTAGAACAGCCGGGAGGGCCGCACAAATGGGAAAAGTGTCGGCTGGCTCTGGTGAAGACCGTCGGCGGATATATGCTCGAATTTTATTCACCTCCGAAGCATCCCAAGCCGCGCAGCGGCGTATTCTGCTTTCTCATTACGGAAGCGAGAGAAACGACGGCGTTAGAAATGCCCGATCACGAAAATACGTTCGTGCTAAAGGTAAGATCTCGGTCACGAATAAACTGAAATATGTATACGTCGTATTTACAATATTTATTTTTATTTTAGGCCGACAACAATATGGAATATGTTATAGACGCAATGAGCGCCGACGATATGAAATCGTGGTTGGCCACGATTCGTTATTGTATGAGAAGCGCCCCGACGTCTCAACCTCCTCCGGGTGCGCTGGCCGCAGCGCCGGTGCCCGCCGAATCGGCTCAGGCGAGCGCGGAGGCTACGACGACAGTAGAACCGACCGCACCCGCTCCCGATTTACCGCCGCGTCGCGCCGATAACTGCACGACTAGCGAGAGTAATCTACAACTTTGCAATGAAACAATGGCGGAAGAACCGTTGGAATCCGGCGAATTATGTATGTGCTGTAACAATAATATTAGGGGAGACCTGAAAGAAACAGATCATTTTTATATGTTATTATAAAGATAATTTCCATCATTATTAGGGACTGTTTTCCATCTTCCTTGAAGTTTTACAATTCCTTTTTTGAAAAACTTTTGAATCGAAAATGTTTTGCTCTTGAAGTGTGCTCCATGAATCTGAAGAAAAAGTAATCGGAAGGAGCAAGGTCTGGGGAATATGAGAAGGGTGTGGCAGAACCTCCCAGTTTAACCCCTGAATTATTTCTTTGGTCATTCGTGCTTTATGAGGGTGTCCATTATCATGGTGAAGAATTATTCCCTTTCTGTCAAACAAAATTGGATATTTAATTTTTATTTTCTCGGTTAATCCTTCTAATTGTTGCCAGTAAACATCTACCGTAATTCTTTCACCCAGTTTAAATAATTCATAATGAATATTAACCTTTCGGAGTGTTAAACCAGGCTTAGGGATCGGAACGGGAGTTTGATTTGGAAAAATCCATTGCCTTTTTCGACTTATGTTATCGTAAATGATCCACTTCTCATCTCCCGCTACAATTTAATGTAAAAAGAGTTGAATTCTTTGTCTCGACAGCAAAGAATTGCAATTGAAAATGTGTTTCTCAGCTCTTTTTTATTATCTTCGGATAGTATGTGCGGTGTCCAAACTCCCATTCTATTTGTTTTACCGATACGTTGCAAATGTGACTATACAGAGGACCTCGGAGATTAAGTCTCTGCGATAATTCCTCGATGGTTAATCAAGAATCCGACTCGACCAGGGATCTTAATATGTCATCATTAAATTTAAAAGATAGTTCAGATTCAGGTGCATCTTTTAGATTTCTGTTTCTCAATTTGGCATGGGACTGAGGATCAACGAGATTAAGACAAAATACATGCCCATATGCCAAGGACGAATCCTTGAACCCGAAGAGTCGAAAAGTACAGCTTCGAGGTTGTACAAGAATTTATATATCTTGGCTCACTTATTACAAATAACAAACTTCAAAAGCGTCTACGGTCAAGATTCCTCTTGAAGAAGATTAAAGTCATGCTCTATATGACCCTCATGAGGCCCGTCCTAACATATGGATCTGAATGTTGGGCTTTGACAAAACAAGATTAGCGACAGTTGGATATCCTGGGGAGGAGCATTCTGAGACAAATATTTGGAGCCGCATTGACACCGACGATGGGGATTGGTGTATCCAAAGCATCGAGGAGCCGTACCGACTATATAAGGATTTACCGATCACAACTGTCGTCAGAGTGGCCAGACTCCGGTCCATATGTTAAGGATGCGGGAAAGTGAGCCACCGAAAAGGCTTAAGGTTAAGAAGTCTTCCTGTCTCCAGAGGAAATGAAGACCAAAGCAAAGATAAACCAGGGCTCTAATAGAACTGTTGTTCCTATGATGAACGAATGGATGAATGAATGAATCCTGATTTGAATCTTTGAAAGCTAAATTGATACCTACATGCTGTCAGCACTTCATAAATCTATTTAATGGCTTTAGTGGCTATGCTGGCATTGAAGCCCTTGTCGAATGTGTCCTTCATGAATTTCTGGTTTTAGGGTTATAAAATGGGTGATTTCTTTCAAGTCCCCCTAATATTTTGCATTAAATTTATTATGCGTCGATTATAATACGGTTCGTTTCTTTGATAGGTCCGGGTGAAGCCGAGCAAGATTTAGCAGTACAATTACGGAATAGGCCTTGGTTCCACGGAACTTTGGCTAGATCGGAGGCTGCGTCTAGCGTTTTGATCGGCGGTGCGGCCGGACACGGCATCTATCTCGTTCGGCAGAGCGAAACGAGGCGAGGAGAATTCGTCCTCACATTCAATTTCCAAGTTTGTATTGTGGAATCTTTCGATAATTCGATTTAGACGAGCCGACGAGTAATTCAATTGTCGTTTCAGGGCCGAGCAAAACATCTCCGGATGACGTTAAACGACATGGGACAGTGCAGAGTGCAGCACCTTTGGTTTCCGAATATATACGATATGCTGGAACATTTCCGACAAAATCCGATACCGCTGGAGAGTGGCGGCACGGCAGACGTGACACTCACGGACTTTGTCATCAGTAATCCTCAACACAGACAAGTGAGAACTACATAGCATCTATCTGTGTATAATGTAGATAATATTCAAATTTATGTAAGAGTAACGTGGTATATTTTGTTATCATGCGTTGTTTTCCACGACGTTGTCGACAGCTCGACTGAATCGCCATCATTAACATTTGTTCGCACATCTCTTCTCTTCTCAATATCACTAATTACCGCTAATTACGCAAGGAATGTTAATAACACCTCAATTTAACCGATGAATTTTCATTGAAAGCTAAATAAATAGATTGATGTGTGTGTGCGTTGTTTGTTTGTCCGAATTTTAACGATTGAATTAATTTTTTGATACAAATATGAGATTAATCTGTGATATCCGAGCTAAATATCAAAATATACCATTGATTGTGATCGCTTTGAATTTATAATTTAGCCGCTTTAATTGTCTTCCACATAGTGTGTGTATATTTGTTTTATTATATTGATTTACTATAATGTACTGCCTGCTATAAGTCTTTTCGTGTAATTGTTATATCTATATTGTCGCTTTTTTATGTATTTTTTTTTTTCTTTCGAATTTACTTCTCGATAATTATATTTTAGATACTTTTACTTTATATTTTGTTATTGTATTTTGAAAAAAATGTGTATGTTTTAAACTTCCACTGAGAATGTATTATTGCAAACGTGGACTATGGTTCATTAACGCTTCCGCTTCATAAAAACATGTGATGTGCACTTAACCTTCATAATTATCTATTCGAAATACTAACAGATTATCAGAAATATACAGTGGCGCTCATTTAAAAGTATGCACGTAACTTTAAATCAGAGAATTCTCATTTTTATTCGGGAACTATCAACTCGTTAACTCGAAACTATCAGAAATATGAACGTTATTAAAAGAAAACGTATTTATTTGGCAAGTTTTTCATGAATACAGTTTACCGAGGATGCTGTGAAGTTTTTTTAAAAATAAATCGTGATTCAAGTACGGGCCTAAGACTTTGTGACTAGAAGAAAACGAAAGTGTACCCCGTGTGATGAAAAACTTAATAGTATATCCGTAGAGTTATAAAACGACGATCTCATTGCATTGATACATCGACAAAGATTTCACGTACGAGAAGAGATATTCTCGGATGAATACGAAGGGCGTGTCCAAATTATGTCCAGAATTTTTAAACTCGCATCATCCGAAGGAGCAGATGTTAATTGTTCTCAGAATACAGTGCCGTGTCATGTATTGAAGGATTACTTTACTCAGAATCGGTCCGAACTTGGCATATTGTAAATATGTGGACGTTATCGAGGCAATCAAAATCAAAAATGAGAAGTTTACATAAATGAAATCATTAAAAAAATATCTATTTAAATGATAATATGTCCTAAACTCCCATAAATCAAGTTGGACGAGTTTGATCCGCATTTCCCGAATTCGGCAAAATAATATATCAATATATTTGTATGCAAAGATGATGTCAAAACATCAGTTATGATAGTGAAACAAAAAAAGTATACGAGTTCGTAGATTTTCGTAAACTTTATAATGATTACCACTGTATGTGTGCTAATTTTATAATGAATAAATAAATACGTTTGATAAATTTTCAGAGAATAGACGATATTGAAATTAAGTGTTGCATTGTTTTAATTTTTTTTTTATACATTTTAACGACCGAAATCGAGGCTGTCCTGCTAAATCTAATTTTTCTTACGGCTTTATATTTTTTGAAGTGATCGAGCATTGATTTTTTTTGTTGTTTTTGTTTAAACCGGTGTAGGACGGAATATTCGGGGATTATATATATATATACAAATATATATTTGCAATTAAAATATCTATAACTTATACTCAATTCAAATACGTTTGTATTTGCATCTAGTCTCTATGTATGCATCTCGTTTAACATACATAATTTATGCATTTATAATTCTACAATTTATTATAGTAATCAATTTTAATCGAGAATTATTTTAGGATAACAGTACAATCTAATTAAGGTCCTATATGTTAAGCACAATGTCTTATCAAACGTACACAAAGTTTTTATCGCAAATGATTCATCGTCGTTACTATTTGTTTTTTTTTATTATTTTGTTTTATCCTGAGTTGAAATGATTTTATGTAAAAAAAGTATCGCAATTTAAATTAAATACATATTTGTATGCATAGATGTTTAAATTGTACATATGTATATTGTTAATAGTGACGATTATTATTATATTATTAGAACATTCACGCAATGTTACTCATTCCATGTTGATTTAATGTGTAACTGTTTTTTTTTGTTCCTAAATTCTGTGTACTTTGTGTTAGATTTATTTTTATGAGTTATTTATTAAGTATTAGTATCGCTTCGATATTGTGTGGTTAGATCATCGTAACTACCGCGAGAGATTATCTACGTACAGAGTATTTCCAAATTCCAATGTATTCGATAATTAACGCTCTCGAGTCTTAAAAAGACCGGAGTCAATAGACGTTTGGAAACAGCCTGTATAAATATATATATTTTATTTTTCTAAATGCGTATATCAAATATTAATCACAGAATCTATCACTTTATGCAATTTTTATTCATATATTTTTTTAATGAATATTCAATAATCGAGTGGTTTGTTCTCTGGTTAATGTTTGTTACGGATCTTTAATTTAAATGTAATATTGTTTTCTTTGTAAATTAAAGTAAGGTTAAGCTAAAAAGATTATCTGATTATTTTTTATACCTTATTATTTGATATCCTATAATATATACACGAAGGTGTCAGAAATAAATAGACGCACAAATAAAAATCTTTTCTGTGACTTCGGTGGCTCCCACTCCAACATTGCAGGCCTCGGGACAATTGTTTAAGGTAACCAAGACCGTGGTACAGTTGAACTTAATAATCAGTTGCATTTCCGGAAGGCCTTGGACACCAGGATTGCTTGAGATCGACAACTCCACACATGACCGAATTATCTGGCATTTTGAGGGCGGTATAAGCTAATGTGATATCTCTCAAATTAAACATCCATTATAGACTAAATAAAATGATTGTCTAGTTTACAAGAATTGTTAAAAAATTGGTTTCTCAACGAGACTCAGATAGAACAAAAACGATTGCTGGTAAGTAGAGTGGTCGGTGACCCAAAAAAATACATAGATAAAGTCGCACATATGATGAATCTCTTCAGAAGAACAGTGCAAAGGCATCTCCATAGTGTTGGGCTTCACAAAAGAGTTGCAAAAAAAACCTCTTGACTAAGATCTGAACTATTCCAGAAACACCGCCGTTACAATCGGGTTAAATTGTTAAAAACTAAGATTGAAGACATTTGAAATCACATATTTTTCAGTAACGAAAGCAGATACTGTAAATTTAGCGATAGTGAACGAATCTGAGTATGGAGGTGTTCTGCAAAAATACAGAGGATAAATTTTCCCAAAGTACCTTGAAATTTAAAGGAATAAGTATGATGGTGTAGGATGAAATTTGGCATGGTGGATGATCAAAATAAATATTACGTGATGTAATTTTAAATTCAGTAAAATAAATTGATGTTTTAGAAGAAGGACTTATACCATCGTTTGAGCATTTGAAAAAAAATCTATGTACGTTCATGGAAGATGGAGCATTCTTGCAACAAGTCCCATAAAACAACTACCTGAAAAGACGATCGAGGTCTCGATTGCCTTGGCCTGGACAATCTCCAGATATGAACTCAATATCCACAAAAGACTACGAAAACCCAGCAGTAAAAACATGTTAATGCCGCTTTTAACTGATGAAAGGACTAAAATCCCAGAAGAAACAATTGATCACTGGATAGATACCATGTACAACAGGATCAATGCACTTGAGGAAATGTTGATTACAAAAAAAAATCGAAGAATGTAATATGGAGTGGCTTTTTACTTCTGACACCCTGGTGTATGTTATAACTGTATCGTCAGCCAATTATACAAATTTTATTGTAATTAATGACATCAAAATCATACTAATTCATTGTCGGCATTCATTGATATTCCGCGTTTTCTTTGACGTTGTCGATCAATGCCGATGATAAGCTCATGTTGATCAACAGCGCAATTGAGAGATTGGGTCCTTCCCTGGGTTGCGGCATTGCTTCATCCATGATGCCACTAGAATCTGGTTACTTCTCCAGTCCTTTCGTCATGTTTAAGTGTGATAACTCCTGATCATAATTGCACGGAAGTTCTCTTACTTTAAACGTTCCTGAGCTATTTGAAACTAATTGATGATCCACCCCATTAGAATTATTCCACATAGTCATTTTTCTTCATAAGTCGGCATTATGAACATTCTTGACCCGTATACTCTTGATTACGGCTCTTCGGGATCCTCCGCATTCCACATCTCTCATCACCGCCCTTTTCGCTGCATCCTTGTATGTTACCAAGTATGATGAGCTTCTCTAGGCTACCGTTTCTTTTTGCGAGATGCCTAAAGTAATGAAGAATCCTCTTTCCCCTTGCATCTTTAGAATTTTTGTTGATTCTTTATCAGTTTATGGCACTATGGAATCTTACTGTTATGCCATCTCATCTCATTTCTTCAAGGACAGAAACCTTTATGCGTTTAGCTGTCCATGGTATTCTCAGAAGGCATCGCCAGAACCTCATTTCGAAAGCGTAATATTTTCATTCATGTTTTCAAGTCCAAGTTTCTACGTTGATTATAAAGATAAGGAATACTAGAGTCTGCACCAAACGATTTTTTTATGAGTATATACGTGATTCCATTTTCTAGCATTTCCGATGTGCCTTAGAAGAGACAAATCAGCATACAGCACATCCTTCCATGTTTCGCATTTTTTAACTCCAAGTTTTGAATCTGTACAATACTAACTAAAACTAAACTAAACAGTGGTCTTATAACCCTGAGGCGGGTCTTTGCCACCTGGAGGACACCTCCGTCTCAG
>JAGXCT010031055.1:0-11167 GCA_022495035.1 Philopotamus ludificatus
GATTTCACTCACACCCGGCACATTGTACCGGATGCGACCGAGAAAAACATCACGCCCGTGATAATAGAAACGAATATTGGTAATTTTTTTTCCCAATTACAGACAATAAAGGTCAATTATTATTTATAATATTTATTCTTTAGACTTTATTAGACGAATGCCAGAAGTTTGTGACACGTAGGATTTATATTTAAATAGTTATTCGAGAAAAATCAACTTGGGGTCCCAAATATATCCCTTTGTCGTGGCTATGGGAAAACCACCATTGATGAATTACAATAAATTATAATTATATTAGATAGAAAAGAGTTTAATATATTATACATTAATTTTAACTACAAAAATTATACTTAACTTATATATATAGAGCAATGAAAAGCTTAAAAAATCACTTCAATTTATGTTTGTGTTTTTACTAACCGTGTAATTTCAGAATCGTATAAAAACCGGGCGAATGGATTATATGTAAATGAGTAATAATTTGAAAACAACTGTTAAATTCACTGTGTCACTTTAATAAAATTTTATCATAATAGTAAAATAGATAGACATGAAAGATAGTAATGTTTAAGATAATTATGACAATTTGCGTCGGCAATCTTCCGTGTAATCCGATTGACAACTGTATTTCGTAATTAAATTTAACACGTTCACAAATGGGTCAAACAATCCGATTTGCGGCTGCGTACACATGCCAGGAAAATTCTCATCATGCGATTTTCCGACTCGTAGAATTTTCCATTGGAAATCCGACGTGGAGATAGGTGGGAGTGGCCTTAGAGTTGATGACCCTCCTTGATGGTCGTTTAGAGCTCATCCGTCGCGCCATGGGATGGATAGCAAGACGACGGGGATGGGAACGGGGTGGTGGGATGGCCCGAGCCTAAAGACTAATGTATACCTAATAAATTTGGGCCTCCATCCAATCTCAGAATAATTCAGGGGGGGAAAGGAAGGACTTAGTCTTCGGCGAAATTAAATTTCGGTAGACGGAAGATAGGTAAATAGGGCCAATCCGTATAATTAAGTCCGGCAATCAAGTGTTTTACGTCTGGCGATCACGTGGCCCGTTAAACGACTAATGGAAAATTGACATTGTTATGGCCCCCGTGAAATCCTGCTTTATTTCGACAGAAACAATCGTCTTCTTTTACTGCCGCCAATTCGGAAAATTTAATTTTGTTTAGAGTCACTTAAAAATTTACAGCATCGCCGAGAATTTGGCGCTAATCGCTTTTTCATATCAATTTGGCATCGAGAAAAGCTGTCGAGGTGATAAATCCAACAACGTTTATTCTATTAAAAAGTGTAATAAAATTAGAAACGCCGAAATTCACCTAAAATAAAAATAACGAATTATAAAAATAACTATAAATTACACGTGTCTCTCTATAGTATTTTATTTATCATTGATTTTATAAATACTGTGCTATATATTTTAGGATAGTAAAATAACTATTTATTTGACATAGAATATTAGGGTTTGTTCTAGGATGAAATATTTATTTGCATCAATTTTTTTTTGAAAAAATATGAAAGAGTATTTGATTTCATAAATTACAATGGAATAGCCTTCCAATACGATGTATATGATATATGTAAATATAAATCAGAATACAATACGGAAATCGTCTATAAAATGTCGATCGCGGTCGACTGGCCGTCACGCATACTGAATTATTCTAAATACAAATTTTAATAAATATTTTTTATTCAGAATATTTCATACAAATTTATAGCAAAATTATTCATGTAAAAAAAGTTTAATAGCCAAAATTAAAACACACTTAAAGGTTTAGATATTATTTAATCAATCTAAATATTTTTTATGTCGTTTAGTTATACGCATAATAACCCAAGTTGAATTATTTAATTAAAACCTATTTATGAAAATTAAAGTTAATCATCATTTAATTCAATAAATTTTAACATAGGTTATAAGCTTATCATGAAATAATATTTAGTAAATATTGATCTAAGAATGAGCTAAAGAAATACAGATTGTTATTATTATTTCTTTTTTTATATAAACTATTCTTTCACTAACCCTCATTTCTGAGGAACGTGACCATATGCATGATTCGCCTTATGGACATGGTTTTCATGGGAATATATAGTGCAGTGATTTCCTATTTAATTCTAGTCACCGCAGTATTTTTTTATATTGAAGAGCGTTGCTAATAAAAGACCACTGCTGGGGTCAAAATTGTATGTTATTAATGCTAGTGTTATTATGTATCTATTACATGGAAATCAAATTAAATGATATTCCAGATCACTTTGTTGTCTGACCAATTTATAAGCAAAGTAACAGACGTCCTCTTGCAGAAGAATGGTCTTTTCTTCTCAGTTTAGTTGCTGGCTGTAAAGATAGCCAACTTATTTTGTGCTGATTACAAGTTTTAATGAAATATTATTTATTTTACGTTCTTATTACTTCTATTTCTAATTCTAAAGCTTTTTTATCAGACTGTCTCATTTATTTAAAAATAAGTATTAGCTTTTTTGTAATTTTTCACGCCTTGGATTGAGAAAATAACCAACGATGAAAATGTGATAAATTATCCTTCTCGATATGTAATTTTCAGGGCACCAATGAGGCTTCTAATGTATTTATTGTACTATATCATATTAGAAAACTGAGCTCAATTAACTAAAGTTTCTGCTCTAATTTTAAACAAACTTAATTCCTGGAAAAAATAATTTTACGTGTAGTAATAAATTTAAAAGGTATTTTCCTCTAATAAGCCCTCTCACTTCTGTGTGTCTTTGTGTGATAAGATCTACATATTTTGCACCATATTCTTGCAGAATCAATTTAAGCCAATAGTATTGGATTGTCATTGATATTATTCAATAAAAAAGTAATTACTTACTTCTTGTCGAATTATATAATGATAAGATGCAGATTTTGGAAATATCGGGTTTTTCTTACATATTTACGCAATGAAACAACTATTTTTTACTTTCACTACAGACTTCTGTTGTAACTGAAGACAATTTCTAAAGGATCACATTATTCTCTACTAAAACTTATTAATAGTTGAATAATTGCCATTACCTCTCGTGGGTATTTTTAAAGGTAAACTCTTCAAAAATTCTTCTTTTATGGAAAAGTTAACATAATTGAGAAGTGTCCGACACGTCGATTGACTTGCAATAAAAGATTACACTTTTTTGAATATCATTTATTAACTGTATATTCAAAATCAATAGACATCATTACGAGTCTTCGAGTTACTGTTCTCGCTGTTAATTTTTTAACGACAGTATTTATTGCCGTTTTTATTTTTATAGTCATCAAAATGCGATTCTGCAATTACCAACATGGTTTTATTTTCATTGCCATTAAGTGCGAAATTTGAAAAAAAACAGAAATAGCTTTTCTTGAGGGTGAACGTAAGTTGTGTTATAGTTAATATTTTTTATGTTAAAAATTACTAGTAAAATACTCTATATCTAAACGTGAATTTAATACATTTATAAAAATGCCAAATAAAGTAAGAATAATCACGTAGAAATAAGTATTTACTATCAGCAAGGATTTAACTGAAAGTATTTTGGAAATAGTTCTATGGCATTGGTTATTTTAAATAACTTTCGACACATGGGCTTAATCAGGGTTTTTAACTGTTTGATTATGGTTCGAACTGACACCACGTTAACTCAAAACTTTTGTCTACTATATCTCTTTTAGGAATTTTTCATCCAAATCAAGTGATGGGTATATTCAATGATATTATTGGACGCCCTCCCAACATTGTCAATAAATGCACCATAGCCACCATAATTGGCAATATCAAGATGTAATTTAAAATGCAATTGGTACGTGGCGACACGGGGACGACTGGCTCATCAAACGCCGGTTCCGGCAATAACCGGCGGCCGGTTTTGCCCGTAATGAAATACACCCACTCGGCTCGACTCGTTATCTGGCCATGATGGCCGCCATAAACTTGTGGACCGGCCCGGAAAAACATATTTAGATAAAAAAAATAATCCTCTTTGGCTGACCATTACGGGCATCCCTCCGGCTATTGGGGCGTCGTCCCCCTCCCCCTCCCTCCTTCTTGGGGCGCGGGCCCCCGACGCACGGGGGCGACTGTTATGTCGTGCCAAAACAGCGCTTCACAATTGTTAATACTCACATGTATCCATAGGTATTATTGCATAAGTATAATCATCATCATCGTATCAAAATTTAATTTAAAAAAATCTAGATAATAAATAAATAATAGAGTGCACAAAATGAGATTCGGTCTTCGGTAGTTGAATGTAGTAGCAGGAAGCAGAGAGGTAATAAGGATCCGGAAGCTGAATCGGATGTGATGAAGGTCAGCCGGGGTTATTAGATTTATTTCAGTGGATCTGGATCTGAAAGACTCCTTGATTATGCACAAATCGGATGAAAATTTGTTCGTGCCTCGCGTCTCCTTATGAATAGACGTTTCTGAATATTAAATTCTTCGTACAAGTTTTCCGAATCCCACCCTCTTCACGGGGAAATATTCACGCGTGGAAAATCATTGGTGAAAAATACGAAAAACCGAGGTTTTATATCGATGTGCGAGACGCGTAAATGATTTTTATAATATATAAATATGTTTATATACAGAATGTAATAAATATATACTAATTCGAACAATATTAGTATATAAATATATTATATATAGATATTTATTATCTCCGATATCCGCGTATATTTGCAGAATCAACACGGCACCCTCCAGCTTTTCCCGATTGAATCGTAAAAGACGATCTATAGACTGATAAAATGAAGAACAACTTGATGACGTGAAGCAATCCAAAATCGTATAAATTTATCGCAAGGAGAGGTGCGAAAAGCGGAAAACTCCGCCACACGATTTTCATCCCTGCGATCTCGGAGCCCAGCGTTTAAATTCGCGAGGATTACACCGCGAATAAAACTGAATCGCCCACTGAATACTTGAGCGCGTGAATATTATACGTATTTTAAGCGAATGGCGTTAAGTGTGGCAACATTTGGTATCTTGCCATCAGGTGAGGGAATCTCTGGGGTCGTTTTAACCCTTGGCCGAGGGGGAAATTGTATTTATTAAAAAGGACAAGGTTACGGGTCAAACCGTAAAGAAACCGGGAACACACTTGGGGGAATTGCGACCGAATCGGGAAAACAATCCTCGAACGGCATGCGATCAAAACAGCGGGATAAACGCGAATATAAATCTGAGCCGGGGAAAATCGCGAAAATGTAACCGCTTAAATAGACATTTAAATATTTAATAATAATTATAATTATCATCTGAAATTATGCAATATTTAGTAATCCTAATACTAATTGAAATACATAATTATAAATTAAATTGTAATAAATCAAAATAATCTCTAAAATCAATTACGACTTATCCCTTTTTAGGTCCACAACTGGAATATAATAATATTTTAAAATATTGCTCAAATACGCTTTTTAATCATTGAGGTTAAAATAATTATTACGATTGAAGGTTTAACCAGAGGTTCCCAATCTTTTTCGGTTAACGGCTCCCCAAAATACATCAGATTTTTCCACGGCTCCCTCAATACATCAGATTTTTTTCAAAATTTTTGTCCTTCTTGAGAAAAGTGAGTGCAAAAAAAAGGCGCAAAAATTTCGATAATTGGGAATTCCAACAAATGTGCCGAATTGTTTAATTGATTATTTCGCGGCGCCCTTACGACGACACCACGACTCCCTGGGAAGCCCCTGCTCACACTTTGGGAATCCCTGGTTCAAACTATTAATATATCATGTATAAATTTATTTTTGAGTAACATTAAGTTAAAACATTCATATTTATTAATAAATTACGTATGCAATTTATAAAAAATAAAATAAAGTAAAAGAAATTAAATATAGCTTCCTAAGTGTTAGCAAATATACTTTTTTTAATTAACGATTTTTATTATTAATTTTATTTAATCAAAATAACAATATTATGTAATATTTCGAGAATTAGTACTAAGAATATATATTATTATTTTGCTGTTAAATTATTTTGATATATTAAATTCAAATATAATAAATTTGAAAGAAAATATATAGTTTTTTAAAAAAAAATGTAATAATTATTAATATTTTAAAAAATATAAATAAATAACTAGTTCTAATCTTTTAGGAAATTTTTGGATACGATGTTTTCGAATTAAAAAAAATACGTATGATAGTGATTTTAATAGCGCACGTTTTTTCTTGCAACTCATCCATCAAGGTATCGTTCGACGGGGGTCTCTCGTACCGGGTGCGAGCGATAAAAAACATCGTGCCCGTGGCCTTCATAACCGAAGCGAATATTGTTGTTTTTTTTTCTCGCAATTGCAGACAATTAGGAACATTGATTATTTATAACATTTATTTTTTATACTTTTTTAAATAAATAAAAAAAAAAATAGGATTTATATTTAGAGAGTTATTCGAAATAAATTCAATAATATTATGATCTGGGAAGATATCATTAATCATCTTTTGCTAAGAATATAATTCTTAGCGTAAACATTTTTTGCATAGCTTTATAGTGGACCTGATAAGAGAGTATCTTTCAAATGTCGTAATCGAACCAAACCGCCGAAAGCAAAACTGTTTTTTTACTATGAGAAGGGGTCTTAGAATAAGTAAAGATCTGTATTATACTAAAAATACGATAATGTTAACTGCAGCTTGTCAGCAAAAATTAAATATCAAATGAGACATCTCAAATTAATGGTTTTCACTTTGCTAATAATCTTATTTTTAAAAAATCAACTGAAAAATTGTGATAAAATAAATAAATTTATATCTATGTGCAAAATTCACCATTATTAATTATCCTGATGTGCAATAAAAATGGAAATTTTTCACGCTCCTGCCGTAAAAATTGCATTGTGAAATTTTTCATAATTTATCGATTGCGATTTCTATCCACGGATAAAATAGAAACACGTAGATATGGAATGTACAAGTTTCGCGCAAATAAAGTGCAATTCTCCACCGATGAGCATATTTTCCAATTAAAGTTGAGGACACATTCCATCACCGATGGCAGACGGCGGACCGGCTGAGTTGTATCAGGTTGGAAGTTTTCCAATTAGAGTTGCCAGGCGTCATAAACATTCAGCATATTCCCACGGACGTGTGTGTACATTATTTCGCATTAAATTCTTGCAACACATTACGGCCGATAATGGCGCAAACTATCCCCGGCACAATCCCGCAACGTCACCTCGAACCGACCGCGGCCCCGCAAAATAGTTTAATCTTCGGGCCGGGCGAGTGCCAAATGGTGTTAAACACCCAGACAACAATATTGCCATAACAGCGAACCGGCGGGAGTGGGGGAAAGAGCCAGGACTCCAGACGAAAGTGTCCTCTGGCGGCCGGGTCCTCAAGGACCCGAGTCGGCTGACGTCGGCGGCGTTAATGCATTCTGCGCTAAGTGTCGTTCAGCAAGACAACGCGCTGCTTTTCAAACTATCTTAATTAACTGGGAAACTGAAATTAAGCAGCTATGGAATATAAAAAAAATATACGATTACACAAGGAGTTGTGCAATAAGGTTCTAGATCCTTGCCAAAAACGGCGATTAAAACAACATTGCTGTTTTAGTATGACGACTATGTACCTAATTATCATACTGTTTATAAAAACTATCTATTTTTAAATTAATAAATAAATAAAAGTAAATTAAGATACAAAAACATGTCGATTGTGACGATTTTATTGCATACACTCAAATATTTTTCTACACGGTAGAAACGTTCAAACAAAAACCGTGTAAAAGTGATGGAATTCATAGAAACTTAAACTGTGTTTTTAAAAATAAAAACAAATAGCGTTGTAGAAAATCGTTTATAAAAGGAAATAATAAAAACACTAAATTATACAGATGTAATTTAATTAGGAAAAAAAATGACTAATAACACATCTAATGTGTTAGAATCCAATAAAGCTTTTTAATTTAACATTTTGTTAACTTTTATATAATAAGGCTATTTTAAGCGCGAAATTGCAAAGAGATATATAAATATTTTGAATAAATTATTTGTTCTTTTTATTAGACCGACTAATTTTAACCGATCCGTCGCGGCGGCTACAAAACAATTGAGTTCTCCGAAGGGGGTCTATCAGAGATTCCAAGCAAAATCTTACCTTTTTTTAAAAAAAAAAGATTATTCAAAGAATATAATAGTTTATGAAATGCTATGCTTCATAATTTGGTCGAAAATTTTGGATTATTTTACTAATTAATATGACGGGTAGATGACACGCGCACTCGGAGATGTCTCGAGGCACGTATCACTATTATGTTTCACTCGCACTTGGCACATTGTACAGGATGCGAGAAAGAAAAAACATCGCGCACGTGGCAACTGAAGCGAATATTGTTGTTTTTATTTATTTTTCGTAATTGCGGCAAATAAAAAACAATTTAAACCTCTTTAGATAAATACAAAAAAATATTACATGAAGGATTAAGTCAAAAACTTGAGGTCCATAATAAACCCAGCTTTAGAAACGTGTTAAATAAGAGTTGAGTTTACTAATTATACTTTTCCTAATTATTCTGATTATAATATTTTATTTATCAAAAAATAAAACGTATCATAATTATGAAAAATCATAAAAATGAATATGAACAGTCCATTATTTTCTATGATTTTATTTATTTATAATTAAAAGATATGACTTGATAATAATTGCAGAAAATAACTTTTAGATGCTCTATAAATATGTATAACCTTTCATAACTTAACCTAAATTAAATATATTTTTTTATATTCAAAATGAAACTTAGAAATATTTTTTTGCTAAAATTGTATATTTACAATTGTACTTATTGTAAATAAGAATTACTGATCATCACAGAGAGAAAAGATACATATTAAGGGCTCCATAGCTAAGTCCAAAATTGTATCATTTTATGCCATTACGGAATTATTTATAATTTTATTACATATTTTAGTGTATATTTTATCATATTTGAAGGACATCTTTTTTACTTTATTATGATTTTAACGTTGAAGTTTTTAATCATGTAACTGGTCTCAATTTAGTTTAGATATAATATTATTATTTTGACAAGGGGATGTTACGTATAGATATTGAAAGATACAATTGAGATGATATTAGATTATATTACTAAGAAATTATTACGACTAAAAAATAAATTAAATCACACGTCGAAAAATTCTAAAATAAGTTTGAAGCAAAAAAATCTTAAATGTAACTTTTCTCCTGAATACAAAAGTGTCTCTCCGGTTAAATGCCCCAGAAAAGTTTTGCTCAAGTTTGAGGACCTCCACACATACAGGGTGCGACCATGGCCGCGGTGTAAAAAGCACTCTATATTAAAAGATGTTAAGCAGGCAATGAATATGCGAGCACACGATCCAGTACGTAGCAAATACACGGGGCAGCAGCAGGTACACGGACGACTGCCATTATAGATATTGTCTGTCCCCTCGCCCCCGGGGGGCGTCGCGACGCCTACAATTTAATGACGATCGGCGCCTTTGCACTGATGCATGTATATTGATGAGATCTGACGCGCAATCTGCCTGTTCGACCGGAAAACGTACAGCGAACAACTACTACGAAGCATATTTCCATGAATATATTACAAAGGGAATGATACGAAAGTGTCCGCGGTGACGTAAAGGGTTATTATGCACACCGGGAACGTATTAACCCCCTATTCTCTTCTCAATCAAATACTTAGTAATTTGCATGCAATACATTTAGGGGAAGGCTGAGGGGTGCAATAGTTTGATGACTTAGTCGACGCCGGATTGAAATTGATTCTCCGGCTTTAACCCTCTAAAACAACATCATTAATTACATTGAGAGATGTGTACATACACACCTAGATGCATTTCCTATGTACGCGCTCTTTATAAAGCGCATCTTTCAATATAATTGCCTATTAGGCGTCGAAGAAGAAAATTGCGATAACAATGCAATTTATCTGAAATATATGTATCCATAAAGTGGTATATGACTGGAAATATCTTAATGCATTAATATCTGAGACTTTAAGGGGGTCGAACGGTTGCCAGGGGCTTTTCTAATCCCTATCATTAATCGTAGGTCCACCCTATTTTGTGGTCACATTCCCTCTCGTGGATAAGACAGTCAGTCACTCTTCAATGTCCATCCAGTAGTGAATATCCTTATTTTTATCCGATTTAACCTCAACTTTGAGTTATATTAATAGAGCTCTCTATACTCCAGTCAAAAAAATAGTTTGTATGATTTTTAATTAAGAAATTCCAAAATAAAGAAAGGAAAATAGATATACATTTTGAGCTTTGAAGCTTTGATGTTTTAATAGGAAAGTAAAAATGATAACATTTTTGGTGTGGACGAAAAAATATAACATTGACAATAATGAATTTAAAAGCATCGATGATGACTTTGAGGCTACTACAAATACACTCAGTGCTGAATTAGTATTAATTGAAAATGAATTAAAAAAGCATTAAAAAAATTCATCCCCCTGTTCGAGAGACTGCAACATTTTGCACCACCTCTCCCCCTCTATCTATCCTTAAAAAACAGATCGAGGGTGCCTGCAAAATTAATGATTTTAGTATGCAGAGTCCGTGCGGACGGAGAGCGTCGGTTTATTAGTCACCTTGGGCGCGAGTCTCACCGGGACCGGAATTCAGGACTCCCCAGACTAATTCCGTCGCGAATTAATCACTCTGTCCTGTGCGGGCCGGACCCTGGGCCGATTAAGGACCTCTCGGGTCCGACCGGAAAACCCGTCGATTAATTGACGGAGGGGACAATTAAACCTCATTTCGTTATCCGCTCGCCGGCTAAACGTTTACTTTGGGTTGGCGCCGGGACACAACACGGCTCGTTTATCGAAAACGCAATTATTGCAAAACCACCCACCACTTGGCACGTTGCTGCCGCCGTCGTTGCTAAATGTTAATCGTTTTATTGCAAATCCCGCGTCGGACTCGCGATAACGTTCTGCAACTCCATTTCCGGCGGAATAAATGTGCAAAATTTTTAAAATACGACGGCGAGTTCATCTGTTAACATGCTTTCTATTTTATCATAAATAAATGGTTAAGCCTGAATTAGGAGAAGATAACTATATAGATAAAGTATATCATCATCATCATCATTTCCCAGTCACAAGGCTCTCACTCGCTGAGGGCA
>JAGXCT010031057.1:167-11205 GCA_022495035.1 Philopotamus ludificatus
GTTAATTTGTCAAATATATTTATTTATTTAGAAAATTCAGTGCAATATTGAAATCTTTTAAAAGAGACTAAAAATCTACTTACCACGTGCTTATCTAATAATTTTTTTATGTTAAATATCTGGTAATTATAATCATATTAAAAAAACATTAATTGATATGCATATTAATATTTAAATATTACTTCATAAAATATTACACTTTGCAGATTGGTTTCGCTTCGCATAATTTAATCACTTAAGTACTATTAGTCAAAATTTGTATTAAATAATCCAAAGTTGCCTTCAATAGTAGCGCAACGTTATCACAATTTAATAATAAAATATGTTTTTATCGATTAATACGCAAATAACGTTATATTATATGAATAGAAAACTCGATATAAATATCTATGTTATCCAGAATTAATTTATAAATGTAATTCTGTTATTTTTCAAACACATTCATAAATCTAAAAATAATTAAATTCCATAGTATGTTAAAAATCAGAATAATTTGAGGTTATTACAATTTAAAACTCCTTTGTTATGTAATATGATTAATTACCTTTAAATTAAAAACACAATGTCGGACTTTTTGCTTTCATTTTGTTAATAATTATTTTTTAACGTTATTTCTCTATAAAAAATGTCTTTAAAGAGAAAATATTATTCTTTTACGACTCCAAATTTAAGTCATCAATTTCTCGACGAATTTGCTTCGGCGTATTCCCCCGACTCGTTTAATATTAAATATATTTAGTACAAAAATAATCGTCATAATCTCCCGTCCAAAGTTTATGCATTATCCTGCACGTATTACATTATCAGGTCCGATTATGTTTTATAAATGGAATTTTAAAAACCTCCCTGATTTCCATATTCTGAATGAATCCGGCAGCGGCAGCCTCGTTCTGCGAAAGGATAATTACCACAAAGACGGTTCGTTAACCTAAGTGACTTAACAAAAAGCATTCTCAGTGGGAAATGTTCGCATTAGGAAGACATTTTTGCGCACCAAAATTATATACTTGTCGAATTAATAAACTTTGAAATGATTAAAAAGATTATTTTAAAAAAAAATAACAATATTATTCGAGGAATAATTAAGGATTTAAATTTATTTACAAATATTTTTTAACTACGTGTGTTAATATTTTAATAAAAAAAAATGGTTGAAATGAAAGCATTTCAACTAGTTCGAATCATAATTCATTCATTTTTTGTGAGCCTGAGACCATCGACACTGTCTGCTCGCATGAAACGAATCGACATGCATCCCCGGGGAGGAACAGAAATGTCATTACCGACCGCGGCGTCTGGATTGCATACATCTGCGATGAAGTAAGAACATCGCCCAGAAAAATCTTATATTAAATTTTTTATTGTGTCCCATCGTCATTCTATCGGATTAAGTTTGGAGAAAGTGTGCGAGGGAAAAATAACTTCAATCCCCCGGCGACGCGCTAGATTGTAAAACGAATTAAACGGGCGACTGTTGAACTGGTTCGAATCTGAAAACCGTATTGGATTTTAATTATTTTGACTATTTATTACTCACAAATATTATGTTTATGAGTTAACTTCATTTCTTTATGCTTTCAATTTGTTAAGTTTTGATGTGTGGCTTGATTTAGGGCTTTATTAAACATAAGTATATGGTTGATCGGAAAATTCATAGTACTTAAATTTAAGTATAACTTGATTTAATTAATATTTAGTATAGCTTTATAATTATCATTCTATTTAGAGTGTTTGGAGATTAAAATAAAAGACCTGTAATGTTTCAATTCCAAAAATTAAAGAATTTGCAGGCAATCATAAACACAAACATTGTTTATGTTAAAGCTTGAAACACATGGTAATTGACTTCATTAAAAAAACAGATGGAAAGAGTATGTAGAAGAACTCTTAAATGGTATTCGACTCTAAATCTCGTGGAATGAAATGTGCTAAGTTCGTCTATTACGAAAGAAAAAGTTGAAAGAGCCATTATGAAATCTAAAAACAAAAAAGTTACAGGCCCAATGAAATACCTGCTGTTATTATAAAGCTGTTAAAAGTAGATGGGATTGAAGTACTTGTATAATATAGTATAATAAGTTTAACCGATCAGTCACGGCGACTCGAAACCAACCGCGTCGCCCGAAGGGAGTCTATTTATAAGGGAAAATAGATCCCAAGCATTTCAATATCTTGACTCAAAAAAAAGGTTTATTTTAAGAATAAAAATAGTTATTCATGATATGCTTCCAAAGATTGGTCGATATTTTGGATTTTTCTACTAATCAATGTGGCGCGTAAATGACACGCACACCCGGCGATGTCCGACCGCAGACTAAAAACACGCCGCAGGTAGACCGACCCCCAAATTCTTGCGGCACTTCTCACTAGTATACATTTTACTCACACTTGGCACATCATACTGGCGAAGATTGTGTTTTTTTTGTATTTGCGGTCAAAAAAGGTCAATGATTATCTAACATATTTATTTTTCAGACTTTTTTAGACAATACAAGTTTGTGACATATAGGATTTATATTAGAAGAGTTATCCCAAACATATCTCATCGGCAGGGCTAGGTTAATGAATAGTGTTATAAAAATATTAATATATAAGTATAATTCACGAAAGAGTTTACCCAAAAATAGAAAACATTTCGGTGTGATTGTGAAGTTTGGCGATCGAAAGTGCCTGGAAGCTTTCTGGAAGCCTGCCTCCCGGGCTTCAAATTTTGGTATAACATTGTCGCGATATTAATGTCGTGAACATAGGTTTAGTCGACCATTTTTGGTAAATTTTATATTTATCAATTTTTTAATGGCAACAACAGTTGAAATAACCAACAGTATCTTGCTCTGTGCCGACAATACTGTGCTGAGAGCAGTCAGTCTAACGTGGTTACCAACATTTATTAACCAAGTAACATAAGCTGCCAAAAATATGGTTTAAAAATAAATGTTAAAAAATATGATTGTTTGTAAAAACTCAACAGACGACTTGGCTTGTTAGGCCGACGGAGCCTTAGTAGAAAAAAATGAAATTTATATACCTGGGCTACAATGTCAAATTAAAAAGAAATACATTAAAAAGTCACAGAAAAATAAGAAACTCTTGCCTGAAAAACATACAGCAGTGCAAAACATAATGCGATAAAGTTGTTAAAACTACCTAAAAACTGGATATGCGTACTGTTAAATGTCGCATGGTGCATCTCGCAACTCGATCGGTTTTGGAACGGTGTCGGATTATCGGTTGTCGAGTTGGCAGTCAAACAGTTAAAAAGATTGATCGACGTGGATGCTGTGTGTACACCGACGCGGTTATGCCGCTCGACTAGTCAAAGTTTAGTTTGTTCCATTCACTTTGGCAATATTTGCTGTCAAACTGGAACTGGCGACATAACACGGTTTGCCATTTGCGTCCCTGTACATTTGCGAACTCGACAAAGACGGGAATTATCGGAGATAACAGCGGTGGCCAACTTGCGACGCGCGAATCTAGTATTGCAAATCTAATTGTTGAGCTGTGGTAGCTGGTATGCGTTTGTCTGGCTGTCTCGCCGTTGATGTTTACGACACCGTACGTATTTAAGTGAAGCATTTTCGGCGAAAATCAGGTTAGGGGTTTAATTGCAACCGTGTATGTACATCGCGTGTCAGATCTTAGTCAGTTAATTTACTCACTAATTAGTCCTTACCTGAACACTTTATAACTACATATTCATTTTCAGGCACACATAATGAAATTATGTGTTCTAATACGTGTTTTCAGAAAATCTGAATATAATGACTTAGTTAATAATGATTTTTATAATGTTATATTTATTAAAATAAATCTTAATTACATTAATTTCTATTCACGGACGATTAAATTAACCACTGACAATTATGTATTTACTAGTAGTTGGTATGTAGGTGAAGCTGACGACTCGAAAGACACGAAAGTTTCGAAACCAGATGTTCTTCAAAATAAAACTAAAATAATATCGATTCCTTTTATTAGATAATATTTTTTTATCGTTGAATTATACTGTTTTGATATTGCTAAATTACTTGATATTAAAATATATTATAATTTTAATAGTAATCAATTTGCATAAATTAAATTATGGATAAAAGGTTTGAATAAAGCTCGGATTACAAAGTCACTTACCTCCTCTTAGAGTATTTTTTATCTATAAATGTTGTTAATTATATATAATCGTCATTATTCTTGACTTTAACAAAATAATTAGATATGGTGGTTAATCTGTATATGATATTAAAATGCTGCCTTCCGTTTGATATATGATGATTATACATATGATAAATTATGATGGTGTTAGGTTTTGATGGCGTAAAATTTTCATGCAACTTTATAGCGTGATAAAATTTTCCATTTCTATTCATAATGAACAATTGAAGTTTCCTATGTCAAATAAGGCTATATTTCAAAAATTGTAGGTCAAAGTTCATCGACTGGATGATTACAATTTCAATAATCATTTAATTGCGCCAATGTAAAGTGCTTAGCCCCCACTCCTCGCGTAGACAATAATCCTTTAATACGGCGTAGGGACAAATATCGTTTTTATAGGAATATCCCATTGTTTAGTCAGACCCTCGGGAGTACGAATAATTTGAGATCAAGGTAAATATTTAATTGGATTCCATCGGGGGAAGTTTATGCAAGATTGAAACACTCTTTTCGTACTTCTTGATTCCGGGATCCAATTAAGTACAGTGTTTGCTAGAGGAAAAATGTTTTGTTTTTCTCGGGGAAATTGTCCTCATTATATTTAAGGGGAGCAGACGTTCGATTTCACAATGGATTGCCGAATTATGTGTGTGCGATACGCGGGATATGAAAATTATTGTATTATTCGATTTGTTATAAACAATTAGGATATATACGAACAGTTAGGATTTATATTTTTTAAACAAAAAAATCTTGATATATCATATGGATTTGGTAATAGGGGCAGTTGTTTCCGACCAATGCTCCAGTTTATCACAATTTTTTTTGACACAGAAAGAAATAAGGTCACGGAAAACTTCCGCTTTTCTCAAATTTCGTTACACCACCTCCCTTTTACCAATCCCATATATTAGATTGGCTAATCATACTTTACGTAACTCGCTGTATCTCGCTGGAGATTGTTAAAGTTTTCACATACATCTGCCAGTTCCTCCGCGGTACGTTGGCCCCGGTGCAGCGCCCCTGTCCCTGTCGGCGACACATGCGACATAAAAAAATAGTATCACGTATGGCAGACACGGTCCGCTGTATCTACACGTCCCCGTCGAGATTTAAAGCTGATATTAATAAAAATATATATGTGAGCGGAGGCCATTAGGGCGCCCCGTTTGTTTAACTCTTTTGATGTACGAGGCCGAGTCGCGGCCTGTTTGTCTTGCGCGCCCCGTCCCCGCGCCAGACTGGATTGGCTTATTATTTATCTGAAACTTTGAATATGTTTGTTAGCTCATGGGGTATGGACTGCTGTACGGTCTGCTGCTACATGTGTACGTGCTCAGTTTCCGCGAAACTTTATAATTTGCTACATATTCGCGCTGCAAAAAGTTGCAAGGACGCGACCTCGTATAATGAAGTGGGTTTAGCTGCGCGAATGCCGGATCTGGTCGATCTGTTACATGTATGACAAAATTTAAAATTTGCAATGGAAGGGTTGATTATTTTTGTTATTATTAAAAATATGTATAATCATATTACATTATGTTTAATGAGATGACTTTTTTTTGCGTAAAGGGTGATATTATTATATAAGAGGCGGTATGGTGGGGTCGATGTTGGGTGTGCTGAAAGTGGACAAAAAAAATACAGTTTATTTTAAATTAATTTTATTATTATTAATTATACATTAATTTTATTCTTCGTTTTTGCGACATCAATTTTTCATTGGAACTATCGTAAAGTGTGCCTTTCGTTTTAGTTTCATCAGTATTTTTTTCTCCATTGCTTTTACTTGATAAATTTATGTCGCAAAAACGAAGAATAGAATTATCGAATAAACGAAGAATGTACGCCTCTGGATATGTTATTTGGATTTTTTTTATTATTAAATATGATGAGATTAACTTAATACCGAATATATAGAGATTGTTAATTTTATAATATACAATACATTTATAAGTATAAAAATAATAAAATATTTCATAGTGCCTAAACATCTAGACTTTTTGTATCGCTTACATTTTAATTTTTTTCTTCTCGAAAAATAATCTAAAGATATTAAGTATAGCACACGAGGAAAAACCTTTAAATTTGATTGCCCTATTTTTTTGTCTGTTATTTTTGCATTGTGGGGAACTTTGGTTATAAAATCCATTAATCAGAATATCTCATACAATATCAAATATGTTTGTTTTCTCCGGGTTTTTTTATCTCTCCTTTAATTAAAAAAAATATTTGGCTAATATATATTTATACGTATTAATGGTAAAATTTACTTTTTAATTGACGTGGAAGAATTTATCATTATTATTAGAATAAAATAAATACTAAAATTGTGATTATATGTGTGTATATGGGACTTTTAGGCAACATCGTGAAATCATCTGCCCCAAATCCATTAAGGTTTTTTCGGTCTACCTATTTAAATATTGACCACAACTAATGTTTTGAAACCCTTTTCTATTATATGGTATAGAATCTATAATATAAATGTTGGCTTAAAAATATTGGTGGAGATTTTAATCGACTATTTGGTATAGAACAGAATATTTATTAAATAAATTATATTATTGAGGGTCGCAAAGATTTTTGGGTTCAACAGTTAAGACATTTGCGTCATATCTTTTAGGAAAAAATAATATTAATTATCGGGTCGTATATTTAATTATTTAAATTCCATTTAAATATAGGCGTATAAACTTGAATAAAAGCCGAAATCTTGTGAATTTAATTTAAAAATATGCATGAAAGCGGAAAATATACATCCATATGTATGCATTGTGTTTGTAAATCTGGCTGTATATTTGGGCCGGTCCGGTTGGGGTATTTTCTGTGTTCAACCGCCTGTGAAATTAATGCACAAGTCAATAAACAAAATACGATTTGAAACAACACGGCCATTACTCAGTATGGAAAGGGTTATTTTTCCCTCCATGACGATCGCTAGCCGGCGAATTTTCGTTTTATTTTTAACATTCGCTAATGAAATTATTCCCATGGAAAATTATTACAACGAAGTAATTAAAATTCATTTAAAAATTTCACCTTGATCAGATAGCAGATAAGACTTTGAATGTCGCTATAATTGGTGTCTTGCGCTATGGAAAATTTTATATATTAAATTGTATATCGCTGGAATCTGAGTTATAAGAGCTTATATTCTCATTTTAAGCATTCCCGACATTTAAAGATCTTTATTGCAAAAGTTTTGCCTTACTGTACTCATTAACTTTCTGAAATTGCGAAAATAAACCATTCCTATCTTTTTCCTCGGCTGTAAACAAAATGAGATATAGTGAACGAACGCAGTATTTTATCAAAAAATGATAATTAAAATATGCGATTTATTATTATGATTAAATATAATTTTCACATACCTTGGGCGTTCGTCCTTGTCGTGTGCGACCTTGCCATATTAAATTGGTTGGTTTTTGCGAAACACCAAAATGAAGTCGGGGTATATATGTTTTATGTAAATAACGCTGATAAAAGTGTTATAAGCCACACGTGACGGAATACATTTTTGGCTATTTATGCGCCGTCTGGGATTCCTTGCTCGGACACGTCTGACCTTTGCGATTTTGTTGACGCAGGGCTCGGAGACAATACGTGATCCTCTCCATTATTTACTAATAAATTATATGAAAATGCATATAAAAATTTATATGAAATCTAGATTCGTCCCGTACTCCCTTGCTCCCTTTGGGGTTTTCTGCTCAAGTATTAATCCAGTGAAAAGATTCAACAACAAGGTTTTTCGCGATAAAGCACGAAACCTGTTTCCATTGACAGCACAAAGAGAATCATAAACTTTTATTAAAGTTCAACATGACACGAGCTTGGGCTAAATATATATTTTTCATTTTTTTTTTAAATATTTGATTGTTTCGTAGTGAGGCCATTCATATTCAAGGCCGAGCGTATTTTTGGGTGTGGTGCAATATCCAGTGTCCACTTGTAAAGTCGATTATCAAAGCAGGGGCAAGCTGTTTCCGTTGACTGACGTTCCATAATCGAGTTACGAACTCTGACGTCTGAGTGTGCTCGTGTAATGGAGATTTAATGAGCACACTTCAAACAACCAGGGCCCCCGTTGCGTTTTATTACAAACTTGAGCTTTTCCAATAATTTCATCTCGAAAAAATGTATATGAGGATCCATTATCTCTTTGATAAACATTGCGTTGATGTATGGCTACATTTTATATTTATTTAAATATGAGTTTTGAGCCAGTTTCGATATTTTGTATGTGTTTGTGTTACGAAACGATGTTTTTTGTTTTGTATTTTTGCAAAGATTCAGTGAAGCAAAGCTTTAATCCCAGCGCCGTCGCATCGAATTACGTTTATTAATTTTGTGCATTCCGAGGACCGTCACGCATTTAGATTTTTACGTTTTAAGTATGAAATAAAATTCGAGTTTTCTAATCAATTTATTTTAAATAAGGATAAATAAAAAAAATATCAACATCATCATTTTATTTAAAGATTTTAATACTGAAAGCTATTTAAATAACTTTAGAAACAAAAACTAACATTATAATAAACATCGTCTGAAGTATAAAGTTAGGTGCGTTATAATGTAATAAAATTATAGGTCAACTTCAATGAATTATTATATTTATTTAATATTATGTAAACTGTGATGTATTATTATAGAACTCTCCCCAATCGCATATTTAAAACATTGCAAATGTACTTGAATAAACTTTTAAAGTGGTATGACGAATGGATAATTTAAATCATCCCCTCAAAGACACAGAAAATATTTTTTGCTATAAAAAGAATATCAAATCCGGCAAATATGAAAATTAAAAATACCCTTATTCCGTGGAATTCCGAAGCAAAGTACCTCATGGTCACTTTTAATAAAGAAACTATCTTGGAAACCTCACGTAGATCATATTATTAAAAAATCAATATTAGTAACGCGCTCCATCTACTTTCGTTGTTGGCAAAACAGTCCTTTCGCTTAATTTAAAAAAAAAACAAATTATTTACTCTTCGCAGATTTGAGGCAAGACACATCATACTATATCCTAATATATAAAATTCTAAAAAAATAAATACAACACTACGAACAATCTCAAAAGCACATTGGTATATTCGCAACCTTATCAAAAATATGCCATTTCTTTTTACAATAGCCTTCAAACACAACTACGAATTTCTAAAAATATACCCATCCATTTCCTCCCTCTCTAACTATGACCCCAATACTCCCAACCGAATCATAGAATTCCTCTGTCTAAAACGGTTTTACTTCCTACAAAAAAGGAAAAGAAGATAACACGAATAACAACCAGTTTAGTTAAAATCTTTAAAAATTAGTTTCAAATAATTTAAAAACTTAACTTCTTAAAATCCTTTAGCTAGGTTATTTTTTATCTCCTTTAATTTTAATGTATTAAATATGATGACGACTTTAGGCTCGTTAGGTTCATTTATTATTCATGTATTTTATTTTTATATAATATTTAATGTTTTTTTATTTTTAAAAATGGTGTTTTTTATTAATATGTTTATTTTTTAAGTTTACATAATTTTGGTGTCTATCATTCTGTATGTTTACATATCCATTTTTTTTGTCGCAGTGTAATATAATAGTATAATAATAGTATACACTAGATTTTAGTCAGTGAGTTAATTTGTCAAGTATTAAATTTGTAGGGAGGAATACGGTCAATATGAAATCTTCTAACTTCACGTTGGTATTATATTTCATTTTTTTTGTTAAAAAGCTGTTATACTTACTTTCTCTTTCTTGATCATTTTGTTTAATACTTTAAAAAATATTGGAAACTATTATGCACTCATAATCGAAAATAAAGCATCCTAATTTCAAAACTGAATATATATTTTGCTTTAGTACACAGCAAATAGTATCAAATTGGGTTGCGAAATTTTATTGTAGTAACTTTGAACGCAGATGACTAGAATTAATGGTGAAAAATTAAAACTGAAAGTCACTGTCGAGTCTTTAACTCACAAGTGCATATGAATTATCATTGATTATCGTTTAGTGTTAGCAAGCTAACAATATATCTTCTTGACTAAATTTATTTATTTTATTTTACTATGAAGTATGAAGAGCATAAGAGAAAGATTCTAAAGTGCCATTCATCTATATAAAGATTTACAGAAGATAAACATTCTAAAGACTATAAAGATGCAACGGGAATGAGTCTCACACACAAATATTCTACTAACTTAGTTCAGTCGCGGTTAACTTGGATTATCGAAATATATGCATGTTACATGCTACACTGGTAGATGAAATCGGTAAACTAAAATTTTGGGATATGTGGGTTTCACATAAACTGATTGGAAAGCAAAAAAAAGCAAATTTTGGAGGCTTGCATGATGTTGCTTTCTCGCCATAAAATGATTATTTTTTAAATCGAATTGTAATGTTTGATGATAAATGGATCCAATACGATTACCGTAAGCGTTTAGCATAGTGGTTAGTCAAAGACAAGCAACCAAAACACAGCACGAGCCGCAATATTCATAAAAATAAGCTGATGGTGTGTGTTTGGTGGTATGGTATAGGTTTGATCGTTTATAATTTCATGAAATCTGGCTTATATATTATTATTACTACATCAGAAGTATATTGCAAACAATATTTTGTAGTAAAAGTTAACTTCTTATTCGCAGTTAACTTTTACAATCAAAACAGAAAGTTGTTACCTACAGACCATAACTATGGTTAACTAATAATTTAATCTATCAATGTACGTATGTTTGGTAAAAAAATAAGGCTCAAATCGTTATCAACCCCTCTGTAGATTGTTACTATATGTATTGTTTTCATCTAAACTGTTTCATCTATTTATTTATTTAAATTCGATAGGTTATTCTATAATGCGGTGGACGTTTCTGTT
>JAGXCT010031058.1:0-11267 GCA_022495035.1 Philopotamus ludificatus
ATCGATTCTTTGACATGTTATGACATGTGCCACAGCTTTCTGGCGATACAACCAATTTTTAAGGTTTTCCTCCTATACATAAACACACCCATACCCGCAGCATCAGCAGCAGCCGGATATTTAAAAAGCGCTCAGTTTGTACATACCCAGCCAGGGGTATTACGTATCCTAACTGAATCTGATCCCCATTTCAATTTATTCCTGCCAAGCTTCTGAGTTTACCCAGCCAACTTGGAAGTTTATAACTACAACAATATAAAACAGGTCTACCTGCGCCAGGGAGAGCGATCTTTTAAAGTCAGCCTACACTTTGTGATACGGATTCCTTTATCACAACACAAATAATACGAGACCGTGTCTGGGGGAAACTTTTAGTTTTGCCGCTTTGAAATGCCGAGCTCGTAATTAAATCTATGACGTGCAATTACTGATATAATATCATAATTAAAATTTATTTATAATCTCGCCAAATTCGGGAAATGCGCTCGTATACGTGAGATTTGATGCGGGGAGGAATATAAATAATGTGCGCATGATGAAATTCCGTATATATACACAAAATCGTAAATACTTATAGCAAAGTAAGGCATACATTGTAAATCTTGAGAGAATAATAAAATATAAAAGTATAATGGCTCTTCATAACGCTTCCATTGACCTAGAATCCAATTATCTCCGGGCTTACGGACTGTGATCTTCAGAATTACACATGCGTTATGCGCACTATTCCACGTTTTTGTTTGTATCGGTATTAAAGCACGTAGTCGGTTTGCGCACATTTATACAGAAGAAGATCGAGTCTCAGATTGAAATCTTTGACTACATAAAATGGAGGGCATCATTCTTGCGTCGGGGTCCCCTAGACCCGGGGCCTCCGGGACCCGGGGGCGGCCGCACGTACGCGCTACGTGACGTCACCGAGCCCGTGTAACACACGTGCGTTAACTCGGTACGTTTTAATGTTAAACGAATTGAAAAATGATACTGTTTAAAAGTGTGTTACAGAGAGCTTTACAGTCTGCGACGGGCTGCAGGCTTATGGGATCATTATCTCGGAAACTTTTGTTAAAAAATGTATGTGTGCACGTGTGCGTGTGTCGGCAAATTCAATTTTGCACCGGGGAGGGGAGGGAAAGTTTAAAAAAGTTTTTCGTATTCCAAATAGGAAATGCCGTTTGGAAGCTGACTGTATTTAAAGCACTATTGAAACATTAACCCCCGATTTTTTAAATCCAAGATAAACTTTTTGATAAGGAGTAATGGCAAATCTATGTGTTTCATTTTTGGGAATGAAAGTAGAGATATGGTATTCTTTTAGTAAATAGACATTTGATAATATAATTTGTTATTAAATTAAAGATTAGATTATTAGTGTAATGGCTTGTAGGTAACATGCATATTATTTTGATAATCTGTTAGCAGTCGAATAGGTCTAATAGTAATTTAATTTAGTAGTCAAATATTTATGTAGATATTCAACTGAAATAATATTAAAAATTACCCAGTGTCGTGGTTTGACACTGGGGGAAACATTATTGTGAGAAAATCATTCCCCTTACATCTATAGAATCTTTATCGAACCTTTATATGGCTGAATGGTGCTCTGAAATCTTTCTATGCCATCTATCCATCGTAGTAAAATAAATATTTTTTATATAAGATAGTTAACAATTATAAAAGTTATTAAGTAAACATTTACATGTTTTTTATATTTATTTTATATATCTGGTACTCAATAGATATTTTTAATAGCAATTTTGCATATTCCTGGACATAATTGATTCTTTAGTTAGAATAATAATATAATCATTACTTCTACTTTTTAACCCATCCGTCATGTCGGCTCAAAAACAACCACGCCTTCTGAAGGGGGTATTTCAAGTCCAAGCATTTCAAGTCAAGATATTGATGAATTCTTCAATGATATTTTTTTTAATGTTTTATTATAAGAATAAAAATAGTTATTCATAAATTGGTCGATATTTTTTTTGTTTAACCAAATAATATGACGCCTAAATGACAACACTCTCGGCAGTGTCTGATATTTTTTTATTTTTTTGCAAACAATAAAGGACAATGGTTATTTATAATAGTTATTATTTAGACTTTTTTAGACAAATGCAAAAAGTTTGTGACATGTAATATTTAAAGAGTTATTCAAAAACTTAGGTACCTAATGTATCCCCATCGGCACGGTATTTATTGAATTCGTGTTAAATATCAAGATATAATAAAGAAAATTAACTATTATTTTAATAAATGTATGTAGCAAAACACCATCAATCAATAAATTCAATATTAAACATCTTGTATTGCATTCCCCATTTAAATAATAAGTTTAAGGTTTTTATTCAAAGTTTAAATGATAAATTAAGTCATACAGTCAAGAAGACTTTAGAATTTGTGGGCTGAATCTAGATGAAAATTGAAACCATGTGCTAGGATAAAAAATCAAATTAACAATGCTACAGTTATATTAACCCGAATAGGAATATTCTTTGCGACAATGAATTAGATCGCACAGAGTATGGGCGTGGTCGAAAAGTACAGGCTTATCAATCAGGACAAAATATAAAAAAAAATCATGAACTTGAAGGATAATGGATCATTCTAACAACAAAAAATGTTCAAAAGACAAAGCGCTTTCATTATTTAGAAACATCTACGTTGAAGTAAATCACGTTGATTCCATTATTTATTATATAATACATATTTTATTTAATGTTTAAATATATAAATGTACACACTCCTTCACGCTGTGTCATTTCAAGTTACAGACATAATGCAGACTGTCCCGAAAGATTTATACCCTTCAGATAAAATCGTCCTTTTGGGACGACTTTACCAAGTACACCGTCGCCCAAAAGTGCGTGAATAATGTCGATGGCCCTAAATTCGCAACATATCCGATGACCGGCCCATTCATTTTTTTTTTCAGCAAACCGGCGACTTATGGAAATATCCCACTAACAATAGATTTACGAGTGCCGGGGACCTACATGCAGGCACATACAAATGGACCTCGCCCACTGAACAAACAGCGGAATAGGGTCGCCGGGGTCCACGCCCTCTCAAGCCGCTCGAGTTTTAAAACGAACTCGTGCAGATTAAAACGTATCGAGTGCGAATGTAAATTTTCGCAATTTGTTATTTAATCATAAATTGGACGTTTGTCATGTGCGCGAAAAAAAGCGCCATTATTGCCGCATTACTCCGGATAGATGTCGGATAATAAATAGCTTTTCGTCTGCGTGTCGTAAAACGACTGCGTATTACTTTTTTACGAGTTTTATCATGCTACATGTTGTATTAAATCTCTACAAAACAATAGCCCGACGATAAAATTAATGTATGCATTGGGTTTTGCTTAGTTTTATGAGATTGCACCTAGAGGGAGCGCACGGATGGAAATATTAATAGCGCAGTAAATGTTTGACGCGGCGTTGCACGAGGTCGGTTACTCGAAATATATTCAAGCGGTGTGTGAAAGGGTTTTGAAGGGGGGCAGGGGTGGGATTTGAGTTTGAAAAGTTTTTGAGTCGCTCGGCGTGATGACGCGAGAGGAGCAAACGCCTAGAACTGTCGTAGTTTACTTTGCAAGAACGTGACCGATCCGCCATCTCGGGGGATTTCCCGGTCCGAGATTCCCCCACCCGATAAAAGTGGGCGGCCCCACCCCATGCCCACCTCCGACCTCGGCCGGCCTTAGGCCGAGCGAGTCTGGCGAGGCCGGGAGGTGTGGGCCAGGGTGGGTAGACGCAACTTGTCGCTGTGTACACAACAAGTGCCACATAAGCGCTTAGCCGGCTGGGAAAAGAAACTGGAGCGGTTGTACCACAGCGTGCGTTTATTCTAAACGTAAACAGTACCGTTAACAAATTAGGAACATTTTTTTTAAATAAAATAAACCATTTTGTGAGAAAAGTAAGCAAAACCAACCCAATCGCAGGAGTCAGGTCTGATCAGCAATGCTGCCTTCGTAATATAAAATCTATCAATTGAAACAAATTAAGAAGAATACGATTAGCAATGACCCTCCTGACAAATATTAAAAGACTTAAAGAGGCATAAATCCGAAAAACATATGAAGATAATACATATTATTGATCCTGTGTCGGAAAACGGATAAAATTAGTCGAATCATCAACTAAATTAGGTATAGTGCTTGAAGTCATGTGGAGGCAAATGTATCAGATTGATTGATTAACCTAGCCGTGACGATGGGGTATATTAGGATACCAAGTTTTTGATTTTTCTCAAATAACTCTTTTAATATAATCCCTACATATCACAAACTTTTTTGTATTCGTCTAAAAAGGTCTACGAAATAAATATTATTAATAATCATCGTTCTTTATTGCATGCAATTGCGAAAAAAATAATAAAAACAACAATATTCGCTGCTGTTATAACGCGCGCGATGTTTTTTCTCGCTCGTATCCAGTACGATGTGCCAAGTGCGAGTGAGACATTGCCGAAAGAATGTCGCGTAAATGACAACGCTTATAAGATACTTGAAATAGCGAACTAAATATTCAATAAATATTTTTGTTATTATTGCCTAAAATTAAAAAAAATGTAACCACGCTGAACGTCAGATCTGAATTTCAGGGACAGTGCTGTATTTCAGCTGCTTATCCCCGATTTAAAAAATAATCTGGACGTACTTATATGCTATAACCCGTGTAATGGTTTTAAGTAACATACAATCTGTTAAGAATAGTGTAAGTTAACTGCGACTGATCTAAGATAGTACTGTCTTAGCTTCCGGCGAAACCTTTAAACTCTGGGATTACTTTATGACAATGGCGAATGAGAAATGAAAGTGTGAGAGACACGTTGGATTCATCCATCGTCAAAAAATAAATAAATAAAAACGTTGCTTCAATGGAGTATCAGGAAGTATGCTTGGCTGAGGTCGCTTTGATTAAAAAAGATTTCACGTTAAAGTTAATTCAACGAAGAATTTACCAATTTTCGCTTATGTTCAGTAAAAAAATGACAACTAAATTAGACGAAAAAATCTCATCGTCTGAAATAAATTAGATATGAGGATTAATATATGGGATGAATCTTTCCGAGAATTTGAAATTTTATGTTGGATAATTCTTGTGATGTATAAACAAGCCTCGCTGTTATAAAAGAAAATCTAAATGAGTTTAATTGTCCCCGAATTTGCTCGTTTGAACCCGTGTTCCCAAAAATATGGTCACCGTAACTAAGTAATGTAAGATCTTTAAGTCACTAATATTTGTTTTGTTTAATTTTCTTGTTGACTTATTGTTTACTTGAGTATTTGACTCTTAGAAAAAAAAATTAACATATTTTTTATATTTTTTTAATTTCGTATATGGAATAATACATACGTACTACATATATTAAATGGGCATGCTATTAAAATGTAGTGATATTTTTCTTTCCTGGAAAATGATTAAAACTTTCAGTAATTGTACTTTTTATTATCTAGAACACATGTCCATTCCCACAATTAAACTTCCTTCGGGTCATATCATTATGGTTCATACCAAAATGAAATTGATAGCCGTCCCGAAGAATATTTGAATTTATAATGGCCGGATCCAGTTCACGTGCAAAGTCATCCATAGTGATTAACGGCTCTGTTTGTCTAATTAAAGTCCACGTGTGCGACTTGGAACGTGCATGTGTCTGCGTGGGGGGTGGCGGCGGCCCCATGCGAGCGGGGGGGGGGAGGAGTCGGGTGGTATGTGAATTAATCATCGGCTGATGAATTATTGAAAGGAGCGCCGGTTAAAGTACTGGCCACACAAAGAACATTAAAGTCGTCATAAATCTATGTGCCGGAGGAAAAAATGCCATATGAATAGAATCGATGGGCGATTGTTCCATTACAGTAAGCCGCCGGATTGCCGGATGTATATATAAATGGCCGGTTTTAGGGGTGGACGTGACCGGATTCGCACATAAACACGATATAAAATTTGGCGATCAGCGCACATGTCACGTTGCGTCGTTAAGATGTTGCATGACGCATATGTTTGCCGGGGACGGCCGGCCGAAATAATAACGTTGAATGGTTGCAAGTTTGTGGCAATGCATACAGATCGAATAGAGCAAATAACTCAACACCATCCCATCTTCAATAACGAAAAATTGTGCTAATATTTAATCAAGCAAAGTGAAATGTCAAACCACGCAGCAGCTTCTCATTTTAGACAATTTCCGTTTGAAAATCGTATATTTGACTGTATAGTGGAAAAATTAAAATATAACCGGTCTTAAATAATAATAATAAAATACTCAGGAATGTCTTGCGACATCTGATTATTAATTATCCGTGCAGCTTCTTGCCTATGCGGACGACATAGACATTGTGGCCAAATCTCAGGCGGCTCTCAAGAATGCATGCCAGCGAATAATAAGAGCGGCAATTGGCATGGAACTAAGGATCAACGAGACCTAGACAAAATACATGTCCGTATTCCAAGAACGAAATCATGAACCACTGAGAGTCGAAGAGTACAGCTTCGAGGCCATCCAGGAATTCATACATCTCGGCTCACTTATAACAAAAAACAATAAAATCAATTTGGAAGAAGAACCATGCTGGCAAACCGGTGCTACTTTGGACTTCAAAAGCACCTACGGTCGAGATTCTGATCAGAGAAGACCAAAGTCAAGCTCTACATAATCCTCATTATCCCGTCCTAACATACGGATCTGAATATTGGACGTTGACAAAACAAGATGAGCGACAACTATTCTGTCCTTAATCTCACTCATCTTCAACGGCATTAATATTCATATTTTCTGGCGTCCTTCCGCTTGACTTTGAAATCCAGCTAAAAGCCGACAGTTTTTACTTTAAAAAATACAGTCCTGTTGTTTTCGGTGCCAATACAATTTGTCCAATCGAGGGCAAATCTTTGGCAACTTTAAAATCACGCGTCCGCGAATCGGCTCTTGATCAGTGGCAGGAGAGGTGGAATTCCTCCCGCAAAAGGCGGACTACCTATCTCTTCTTTCGCGATATCAGAGCCAGGCTTAATGGTAGCTGGTTCTTCCCAGACTTTTGGGTCATTTAATTCCTGACTGGCCACGGTATCTTCAAGGCTAAACTTAAAGAGTTTAACCTTGTAGCACCTCCACATTGTTGGTGTGGGCACGTTTGTCAGGATTACAGACATGTTCTGTGGTCCTGGCCACGTTTCCTCTTCCTTCTCCCCTTTCTTAAAAAAGTCTAGGATTCTATTTTAAAATCACGCTTTTCAAAAATAAAACTGCTTTTGTAGCACCGATTAAATTCGGCCAGAAGCTGGTATATGCGGTGGGGGTGATTGGCAAGGGATGGAACTGTGTTGGACCGGTCTGAAACAGCTTCATCCTGAGTACAAAAGAATCCTTCCTGTGCTCGGAGGAAAGAAAGACCAAGGCTGAGGTGGTTGGACTGCGTACAGAGAGAGATTGCATCATTGAAACTTATCGATAGATAAATCGACATAACGGCAGATCGGATATAATGAATAAGGTTGTAGAATGAGACCAGGGCTCTACAATAGGGCTGTTGTGCCTATGATGATAGAGAGCTGATATCAGTGTTTACCTGTCTTAGAATTAGACTTGCTCAAACCAGTGTATTAACGGTCAATCTCTTCATCTACGACCAGAACACATTTTTGAGTACCTTTCTAGGTATATACTTCCCTGATCCCCATCAGAAAAATTAAAGATTTTTTTATATAATATTATACACAGAGTTATAAGAATATATGTTCCCTTTATGACAATTAAACGCAAAGTATCAATATCGTAGTCTGTTGATTAAACAGTCTGGAGATTTGTTTTGAGATTTCATCCAATACCTTATCTGATGAAGTCAGAATAACATATAGAGCGTCTTCCTTTTACTCGCCTAACATCATGTATACATTTACAATAAGTCTCTCTAAGTCAGTGATCAACTTCTCTCGTGTTGTATATAAAAGTTTGCTGTGACATTAAAGAATTCATTAGTATCTTGAATTCAAATGCTTGGGGTCCCTGAGAAACCCCTTTCGGACGACGTGATTGTTTTTGAGCCGCCGTGATGGATGGGTTAGAATCAAGTTGTGTATGCCTAAACACTGACAAGCACTAGCAGGCGTAGAATATGGTTTTTACAGAGTTTATTGATTGGCTTTGGAAAAGTCGCATGAATTGCTTCATGTGTACAAATCCGCCACGTCTACACATGATCGAAATAGCTTTTGATTGCAGGATGTGGTCACAGCGGATCCGGTGGCGCCCAACCCAAAACATCTCTATAATAGCTGTAGGGCGCACCCATGGCCAATCAATTAGCGACTTGTTACACGCGCCGTTACTTACACCGCCGCCACTCCATTACCATATGGCCGCACGGAAAGGGTCAACACGCTAAAATAGAAACGGGCACGAAATTATTCCCACGTAAAATTGTAACTGGCACCTGTAAATTAGGCTAATGACAGGTTTCAGGCCGCGGCTGAAAATTTCAATTGTCAAAAATGATTTTTGACACGGGGAACGGTTATAATTTCATGGCGCCAAGTGATAATAAGCGGTTAGTTTGACAACGGGTGTAATTTTACATTTTCATGCAGAAGTGCCTGTAATATAACATATCGCGTGACAATTATATTGTTATAAATGTCACTTGAAAATATCTGCCATTGTTAACTTAATTACGACTAATACACCCATAATTAGATAGACGGCACGAATCCAACTTTACATATGTTATTTAATATTATATTAATAAATATCTTAGAATCATGCATGTGGCTTTAACAATGCGAAAATTATCAAACAAATAATTTAAATATTTAAAAGCTTCTATTTAAAGATCTATCCAATGTTATTAGATATAAAATAATCGCTCCATACTGAACAATTAATACTTTATATTTCGATAATGAACATCGTATGGTTTAATAAATTTTTGCTATGACTTATATTTTTTTTAATATTATTTACTTTACGTAATGACGTTGTTTATGGATACGGCAAAAAAAATAATGAAAATATCACCCGTGCAAATATTTTTCCCGTTAACGAAGACGAAAGAAATTGTTCCGCCGTACGTAATAGGGGATCACAAGAAAACACGAAATTATCAGGACAGGAAGTGGAATCACCCCCTCCCAAATAACCCTCCCCCATCATTCCAACCCACCCTCCCTACAATTCTACCTCCCCGTGCGAGAGTTTCCGGTCTCAGAAACTGCGCCTATTTTACGAATAGATTCGTCCGTTTTCAGGTCAATTATGTATGTATCATTATCATGATGTAATTAATATCAATAAATTTAACATCCCCGAAAATACGTCTATCGCATTGTATTCATGATATTCGGTATTGGTGGGTGTGTGTGTGTGTGGTGAATTTAATTTCCTATCATGTTTTTCAATGTTTGTGGGTTAAGCTTTTAATAAAATGTGTTTTCTTGGGCGCTCCCATGCTCACATATGTTTCGTCGCTGAAACCTGTTGGCTTCCTTGGCAGCCCATCGATCTTCCGGTCCGAATGTCGGTGGAAGGAGAGGCCGGGGAGGCGATAGATGGGTGGAGGATGGGGTCCCGTGGGATGGGTGTGGGTAGGAGGCCCCCAGGAACTATCGGCGGCGCCCATCATTAGTGGAAAGTGATGGAGGCGTCGACCGCAAGTTCTGCTTTTGGGTCAAGAGGCCTCAATCTTTGGCCGCAGATGCAATATCAAGCTAATAAATATCATAACATTTCTAACGCAGTAATTTTTAATAAAAATATTTTTCATTATATGGGACGCACGGTGTTCTATAAAAAGAGTGCTGCAGTAAAAATGCTCTGGAACGTGCCCAGAATCGTGTTGCTTAATATACATATAAATCAATTCAAGAAAGGTCTTTATGGCATTAAATTTCTTGGAGAAAGACCGCTAGAGTGCCAGCGCGGGATCGTAGAGAGCAAGCAGTGGTAAGTAAACGTAATAATATAATAAAGGGGCCGTTATGGAAGGCCCCTAAAAACTGAAGTGAAACAAAGAAAAACTTTTAAAAAAGCTGAGACAAAGAATTTCGCTTAGGGCACACCCACCCCCCCCTGCTGAGGCTGTGCGGGGGCCAGTGAAGTCGGGGGATGGGGCACAGCGGCACCCGCTTCTCCCCCTTAGTGTGCAAGGGCAACAACTCACCCGTCTGGTATAACACATTGTCTAACTGCTGCTTGCGGTTAGTATTACTTCTAGGTCCGCCAACTGGAATTACAATCAATCTGTGGAGAAAACCCAATACGAAAGCCATTTTGTTACACACAAAACCCTGCGAACAGATCCAATTGATTAAATGCGACCCGTGAGTGCTTATCGAAAAAAAGGTTCGATTTACTACTAACGGCGGCTCATTACGCATTACAAAATGCGCTAGAGCAGCTGGGGGAGATTTTCGCATTGATACCATTCGACAAAAATAAGAATTACATTCGACAAACTTTACAAATCGCGTCTGAGAACGAATAACGCAGAAAGTTATTACGCACTCTATGCGGTGAATTTTCAATAAATACACACGTCACATAGTTAAAATAATAAAACAAAAAAAAAACTAAAGAAATTAGCGAGACAGGTAAATTTTAGAAAATACATAAATCCTCATACAAAAAAAATATTATCACTGATTTTCCAGGAACTAAAAAAGTATGCCAGAGTATTTACCTGTAAAATAGATAAATATAGGGGTAGATTTTTTCTAGAAATTTTTATGATCAACAAATATTGTTTTCATGTTATTTTTGGGCATTCACAGGCGGCTCGTGGGTAAAATATATTGGGTCCTGCAAATTATTACAAATTAAGTATATTTCGCTCATAATTTTTTTTAAATATAAAAATAAGATGTGGTACAAATACTAAATAATATTAACAATAATAAAACGTGGCTCAAAGAAGTTGCGAGTCGGTATGACTGCACCGAGTCGCAGCGCGACACGGTGCTTTACGGCGAGACCACCCCGCACCCCGCTACCGTCCCGCATCCATCTGCCATGACGAGGAAAATCCTAAATTGTTGACCGATAAATGGTTTGGTCTTGCTACGTTTGCTGCTCTTCTTTCTTTCTAGAGGACCCTCTCTTTGAGTAGCTATTTTCTATGATTAAAGGATTGCTATTGCGTGACAAAGGTAATAATCACTTATAACTACCGTCATTTTCCGAAAATAAGCCCTAGCGTGATTTTCAGATAAGCCCTCACCCGAAAATAAGCCCTAGTTTAAATAATGTGAAAAATGTACGTG
>JAGXCT010031059.1:0-11340 GCA_022495035.1 Philopotamus ludificatus
AGATGTATTTATGCACACAAGGATATGTGTACACCAACATGTACATATTTTTGCAAGGTTTTGTAAGGTAATTATCCATTTAGATACATTTATTAAAATTCAAACTATTATGAAGTATCAGTCCAGTATTATTTGTGGTAAATAGTTTTCTTGTATATATCTTATATATATCGAGCATTTTTTTTCAAAATAAACCAGTTTCTTTTACATTAAAAAAATATTGTGGCAGGTTATTCTGATTTTTTATTATTCTTCGTAGACTCTTAATGAAAATTGTAGCTTTCTCTGTGTCTGCACTGACAGCATCACCTATCACTGTGATGTTGTGTAGTCTGGAACGTTCTTTAAACTTTTAAAATCTTCCGTGGCTTGTATGTAAGTAAATGTATTTTACTAATTATTCATCTTTACATTTGAATATAACTTTCCATTTAATATTTATTTTATTTGGCAATTAATATGCACTCGAGGCAAAAATTTCGGTAGCTTGTAAAAACATACAAAATGATAACAACATTTTAAATTAGATGAAACGTTTTAAAATAATATATAAAATAAAGTACTGGATCTGTATAGAGCTTACATTGTAAATCCACTCAAGTAATAATACAGGGTCACTTTAGATTCGCAATATGCCTGAATTTGTCCGTCGTACACGTGGGAATGTCTGTGATGTACGTGGAATAAATATTTTAAAGATATTGCTCAAGGTCGGAGACCAATCGGATGTTGTAGAATCTTGAGTGTACTGACAATAAATTAGATTTTCCAATTGGAGACATTACCGCGGAAATATTTTCCATTAAAATACGCTTTTCTTAGCAAAAACGGACAATGGATTTGCGAGCATATTCATCATGGTAAAAAATGATATTTGAAAATAAGAGGAAAAAATATATGGTCTATGAACGAGCTCTAACAATAGACGGGATAGATGTTCATTGTCATTTCAACATGAAGTGTTTTATCCATTAAAAATAAAAAAAAGATGAGTGAATATTGAAATTTTTTCGGTAATATATCTAGTCATATAATTTCAGGTTAATTATTAAATTTCGTAATAATCTATCCGGCAAATGTCAGACGAAGTCGGGCATGCATGAGAACGTTTGCCGAAAATACTAATGAATAAATAACTCTGTCAAAGGGGTTGTAATTCTGAGAACCGGAAAATGAAAACTCATTCAAAACATGACTTGATCGGATGATAATTAACGTCAAAAATCTTCATCCGATTATAATTTCGTATTCATTGTGAAGAAAATGTGGAAGAATTAAAGCTTTATTCTGTATCAAAAGGCAGTGTGTATGAATGCTTTGTCCCATAAACATGCCGGGGAAAACATCGCGACGGGTAATACGATACGTTTCGGGAATTTTCACCGGGACGCGAATAAATCCAGCTAATGAAATGTAAAACGAACAGATTGTATATTTTCATCTTATTTATTTTTGTCAGCTACTAATTAATTACAAGCATTATGTACTGAGCGAGACGTGTATTTCTCCTCCGCGATAAACATGACATTATGAATAAATAAAAATTGTTTTGGATATATCAAAGAACGTATACCCGTTGGAAATATTACGTGTATGATTTCGAAGAATAAAATCCTCGGTTTGGAATTAATTGCCTGGCGTTTTCCCAACCCAAACTTCGTTAACACCAAAACGATCAAAGTTTTACAATTATAGAGGGCTGTTAATAAACATAAATAAAAAAACGGAAAAGCCATTTCGAAACAGTTGAACTCTATGGTCGAATGGAAAAATACATTAAGGAAATTATGTAATTAGTGAAACATTTATTACATAAAAAAATTAGTATTTCATTATTATATATTGTATATATATATCTTTTGAACTATTTAAATATTTATTAACATTTAGGTGCTTTTGATAATATTTTATTACGATGCACAATAGATGAAGGCTTTGCTTTAAAATCGATATTTTAATTTCTTCAAATACAATAAGGATGTTTTGTTACGACGACAAAAGGATAATAGAGTAAGGATGGAGTCTGACAAAAAGCGACGGGGGTAGTTAGAGCAGTGCTTGCTAAATTAAGGCAACTTTCAAAGGCGGTTTTTGCGAATGGTAATTGCGGATGGCTAATATATATTTATGAGAAAGAAAATTGACAGTATTTTTTTAGATATAGAAAATGCACATACTTTTTTCAAAACAAATTCAGTATTTTTCATGTTTGACATTTAAGCAATGATTGAAAAAATGTTTAAAGAACAAATAAATCTAATACTAAAAGGAAAACGATTATAATATAATCTATGTTAAATAATGGTTTGCTTTTCGGTATTCCCAATATTTAATAGGTACATATATTTTTATACATTTGAACCACTGAATCTGTTGCAAATTAAATATATTTATCTATATAATGTATTGATATTATTAAAAAAGCCTTTGGCAGTATTGAATCCAGATTACGAACTTGAGATTGGTAATTAGATATCAAATTAATTAAAATATATCTATAATAGCTGTTTTTTTCGATATTTACATTATTTATAATTTAAACCGTAATAAATAATAAAAACAATGTAGATTTGGCGAATATCATTTTTTTTTAAATAAAATTTAGATTTAATAATAAAAAAAGGATTTTCGAAGCTATTATTTATATATTCATTTATATTTTCTTAATTCATATATAATTTACGATTTTATTTTTATTATTTGTAATTTGATAATTAAATATTATCGCAAATCTCAAAGTAAATAGTTATAATACATATTTATATAAATAAATTCGTACACTGTTTAATCCTTTCATTAATACCCCCGAGTCCTTTGATTAAAACGCTTCAATCTGAACGAGGCAACTCAAAGGACGGATTATTAATTTTAACGAATAATGTAAATGTGCATATACAGTAATTAAAATTTCATAAAAAAATAATTCAGTGTAAAAAAAAATATGAAAAATGTCCCGTTAATCTGATTTATGAAAAAAACATGTTTTTGCGATCCGTTTTTCTTCGCTCAATTTTAATTTTCCCTTTACCTTTCACATGTAGGTGTGTCCAACAGAGTTGCGATCGTTAATGGAAAATGTCTGGCTGACCCACGTCTTTTTACCCCTCAATCATAACTCATCTTACAGTAAATACCTTCGACAAAGGAACGAACCCATTTTACCACCTTACACCCATAAAAGGCGTTGTTTATACACCCATAAATAAAAAAAAAACAACCGCAGGACTTAACGTGCGGTTCCTAGCCCCGGCGGTTATGGCTCATAGAGCCCGGAGTCACTGGGGAAATTAATTGACCGTCTTCCGGGAGCAGGAAATGAGCCAGAAGGTCTATGTAGATGGACGTAAAAAATTCTGATCACTGCGAAGAATATGAAAAATGTATGTGCATGTAAACATTTGATGTGGCAAGAGAGTGGCGTTAGTATGAGAGGGAACGCGGATAAGTGGGCCCGAATTGCTTTTTTAATAATACAAAGATGCTCTAGAATATTTTTTTGCATATTAAATAATGCAATTTGCAACTATAGTTTCGTTATTACCTCTGAATGTATTTGCGAGGAATTCATGAAATGTATTCACGTTGGATTTCACGGCGCAGCAACCAAATTGAATTCTCTTCTGTTTAATGAAACCAGTTATTAATTTGAGCCAACGCTGGGAATGCGGCTTGACTCGAAATGGCTATAGAGAACTAAAGTAGACTCATAAGTAGACCTTTGAGGCTTAAGACCAGTTCTCAGATCACAAAACTAAGACCTGTGCTAGTCAAGCTTATGTGCTAAGTCAAATGCAACCACCTCTGCAATGGCATTAGAAATAATGTTAAAGTTAAACGCAATGTTGAGACTTAGTTAATAATATGCTTACAGCTCTTTTTATTTTTATATAACATAATAACAAATTAATACGCCATTATAACAATTTATGAGTGTATTTTAGGATCTAATATTTTTAATGAATGATATAATAACGTTATATAAATGATAATACTTAGTTTAATAAAAAATAACTGCTTATGTTTCTTTGATAAAATGTTTTTAATTTTAAAAGCATGTTACCAATTTTTTTAAATAATTGCATTAGCATCTTAACTCATTGCCTACGGGGGGACGTGGATTCTACACTAAAAGCGTTTTTGCGCATGTCCGGGGCGCGCATATCACACGCCAGCCGACACTATGCGTTTGATCGGCTGAAACTTTTACAACGTTTTGTTTTTTCATTTTTTTTTATTTTGGTTAGATATTTGTAGCAATACAAATATTTTTTTTCAGACCTTGAGGAGATTTTAGGCTAAGTGCTTATAAAACCATTTATTCGAAATGTTTTATAGCTCTATTACAAGAAGGAGTGTATATAGAATATGCTGACTTTTGTCGGCTACAGTTTAATGTTTAATAAACTCCAATTACGAATTTATTTATGTAACATTGTAACATATTCAATATTCAAAAGTTTTATAAATATTTCAATCGTTTCCAAAAAGTTTTATGACCCCTGCTATAAGATATACATATTTTTTCTGCGTTTACTATTCAGTAAATGTTAAAGTTCAAGTAATTTAATTTTCGGCTCAATATCTTGATTAATAAAAGAATTAGGATTTTTTTGTAGTAAAGGACGTTTTGATTTTCTAAAGTTTAGAATTATTATATCATTCTATTATACTCAGCTATTTGCTATTATACTAATTTAATTTACTTTTATATGTTTTGGTTATAATAAAAGAGAAAACATCATAATTTATCTCCAAAATCTCTTGCAATGATATATTTTAATATTATTACTGTAAAAATTAAGGAATATTGAATATTTTAAGCCGTATTTATATTAGTAATACCTAAATTTAATGAAAAATATATTATATAAATATTTTTACATTAGTATAATAAAATAAATATTTTTAGTTTATTTTTAAATAAAATACTACCTAGAAAGAACATTTACTTGATGAAAGACTTAAAATTCTGTTTAATTTATTTTTAATCTCTTTCTTAAATCTCTCCAATTATAAACATTTTCTATTATAATTTACACGATATTTAAATACAAAAAATAGTTGTCAATAACAAGTAATACAATATGTATATAATTGATTAATGGTTACTTTAAAATAAAATTATACGCTTGTCGAAGTTATTCTATTTTTTAATAATATTAATTTTAATCACATTGAATCTGAATAAATATTTAGATTTGTATATATATTTTTTTCCCTTTCACATACATACATAGTTACTAAAAATAAATAATTTTACTATATAATTTAGTTTAAATATAAAAATTAAATATATGCATTTTTTAAAGAGTTCTTTCTATCCAATATAATTAAATAAATATAAAACATTAACTTATTAAGGTTATTGTATTATTATATATTTTGACCATTTACAGATTTACTTTTAAGTAATCTACAGTTCAAACTATTCTTTTAAATATATTTATTAATGAGGGTTATTCTTTTTTATTGAAAATGTTTGAAAATGTTGAAGTTGTCTTAAAATTATTGTTGAAAATTGAGAAAATCGCTATTGTTTTTATTATAATATTTGAAGAAAGATGAATAGTTTAGCAGACAAATTAAGCACTCCCTCATATAAAGGTTCGATACAGAATTTTAAGATACAGGTGTAATTAGTCTTCCACACTTACATTTCGTCCGAAAATGAACCTATCCGAGTACTGACTTAGCTTAGTGGCGGTTAACTTACATTATCATAATATATTATTTGTTACCTATAAGCCATGACACTAGTTTACAGTATTAAATAGCGACGTTATGTGTTTCATATGTACTACAGTATTTAAAAAATACAGATTACAGTAAAAAATAACCAATAAAGTTATTATTAATATATTTAAATCAATTGAAAAATAATAATATTCTAAAATGAGCGATCTGTGATTCCCAATCTTTGCTCCTTGCCATGTAAGGACAGGCAGGTGGCGCCGTTCAATCAGCTGCGCCCAGGTGCGCGCTCTTGGGCGAGGGACGGGTTATTGCCGCCCTGGGTGCTTTCCAATGAAATTGGTTTCTGTTATATTTGTCTTGTTTCACCTCTACACAATGCCTGCCTCGGCTAATTGAAACGATTAGGGTGGAGTGGGAGCCTCGACCACCCCGAGCTTCACACCTCATTGGAGACCGATTATGCGGATCGAGTTAAATTTAGCGAAATATTTAAGTATTATGTCAAATCGGCACTAATGATGATGGCTGGAAACTGTTGCACTGCAAAAAAGCTTGACACGCTTTTCACTTTGGCAATGGCAACAACGAAAATAAAGCCTCTATTACTCTTGCAAATATTGACAGAGAAAAATTGCTTGGAAGCTTGCACTGGTCGGACAAAAAGTGTTACGGGAAGTTGTGGAGCTTGTTGGCACCGGTCCAGCCTTGGATTAAGGAAAACTAGCTGATAGATATACAACAGTATACCACATACGTACGTATGTTACGTACTGCAGATTTAGATATCCACTCAATATGCAAAATTGCGAAAAAAAAACATATATTTGAGTCGGATTCTATTGAATTGTTGAGCAAAGACAAGATGAAAAAGGCTTCAAGTTTTCTCAGTTTTCCCAACGGCAAAAACTTGAGGTGGGGAAAAAGCTTTTTATACTGAAGCTTTGCATATTATTACATGTTACTTAAGGAGCTTTTATTTACAGTTTTATTCGTCCCTAAAGGGTTTTTTCAGATAAGATGCAATTGTTTACAATATAAAATCCAAAGAATAACCAGTACAATATTAATAAAATAATCGTCGTGTCGCGGAGAATTTAGTCAAAAATAAAACATTCGCGAGTGAAATAAAAGGCGTTTCCATCAACAAGATCTGTATTCCTTTTCATTCTCCCCGCCTATGTATGTCAACATAAACCTTTTTTATTTGGCGATATAAAGTGCGTATTTCTGTCTTGTCACAGTAGTGAAATAATTCCAATTTGTCACTTTACTACCGTGTCTTTGCTTTATGGCTGTATATTTAAATTTAGCTTCATATACATTTTAATGGATACTTTGTTTGCACTGCGAAAATATGCGAGATTGTATATTATTTTTTAGGTATGCCGAAGCGGATTTTTTCACCGTATTTATTATGTAAATGATAACGTCGTACAGATGGAAAAAATATGTCGGTACCATGAAAATATTTGATGTTTTAATTACGAATGAATTTTTAACATATTCCAAATTCATATAAATTATGGTCTTGACAGATTGCGTATAAATATTATAATATTTTTTTGTAGATATCTTGTTATAATAAACATTATTTCTGATTTTTTATATCAAAGCACAACATATGTTTATAGTCGAGTAATTAATAAATATTAACAATGGCAGAATCGATTTCAATATTTAAGTCGAGTAATTAAGGATAATACTCTAAAATAAATAATTAAATATTAAAATTCCTAATGGTATCAAATCTTTAGTTAACTGTTGAAAACATATTGCCGAATCTTGCATCTTAAAAATATATGGTGTTTAATTAAATACCAAGTTATCTTTAAAAGAATATCATATTATCAATTATTATTATATTCTTCCTTGATAGTTACAATTTTTTCCAACTTTCTGGTAATTTTAATATGCCATTTACATATAAATCTTTTGATTTCGATTGAAATTATACATCGGGACCCGTTTTCAGTTCTTCGACATTCTTAATTTTTTTGTAGGATTAAAGTATTGTATAAATAAATGGTATTCCAAAGAAGCAAGATCCGGTGAATATATAATATAATAAATACACAACAAATTTCTGTGTGCTGATTATCCGTGTTTGGATATTATCACGATTCAAGATGTATTTTTTTTATCACCCAAAATAATGTATTTAAATTACCTGTGGATTTTATATTTATTTTCATTAATAAAGGACAGTATTGTAACTCGAAACCCTTTTGTAACGATGATGACTACTTAATTAAATTCTAAATACAGAGTAATTTAATATTGGTTCAAAATAAAATAGGTAAGGAAAGATTCTACTAATTGTTGAAAAAGATTTTGAGATTCTAATTATCTTAAGATTAATGAAATATTTCTTCGTTCTTGATTTTGACTCTCCAGGATTCTCTGGATTCTGCATTTTTTTTATAAAACAATAAAATATACGTTAATAGTTTATTTTAAATACGTACTAAGCTGAGTAAAAAAAAATCTTAAATACTCGAACCTCTTAAAACACTGCTATATATTGTAGTTATACAAAAATATCGTGTAATAAAAAATCCGTCTTATACAAGGTTTATATATAAAATAATTAGATAATATAAATCATTCATCATTACTATCATTTACAATTCTATTTACTTAAATTCCTTTCTAGATCGGTTTTAGGTATTCATTCTCGGAAGACTCTTGAGTAGCTTTGCGAAATAAGCTAATGTCTACTTTTAGCGAGTATACCTTTATATATTTCTCGATTAAGACATGCATTTTTTTAATTTTCTCTTGAACTTCAAACTTCTTTTCATTGTGGGATAATTTTCTAAAAAAAGTTTAAATTTATCAACTACCTTCAAACCTCATTTTATTATGGAAACATGTATAGCTTAGCTGCAACGGCTTTTTTAATTTATTAATCGTCGTAGATTAGTTTCTATTTCTATCAGTTTTTTTCGTCAAAACCACGGTCTTCTAATATTTCATCGATATCTTGAATTTCCAGATCAGTTAACCCAACCTGACTATTTGGAACCCCAAGTTTTTGATTGTTCTTGAATATTTCTTTAATATTTGTCTAACAAAATTTAAATAAAATATATTATAAATAATCATTATCCTTAGTTATTAATCGCAATTGCAAAAAAAATAAAAACAACGTTATTCGCTTCTGTTGCCACAAGCGCGTTGTTTTTTTTCGCTCGCATCGCTCTTATGTGCCATGTGGGAGTGAAAGGTACTAGTGACAAGTCCTCAGTCTGCGACGAAACATCGCCAAATGCTTGCATCACTTATGCGTCATATGAATTAGTAAAAAATCCAAAATCTCAACCAAATTACGAAGCCTATCATAAATAACTGTTTTTATTATTAGAATGACCTGTTAAAAAAAACGTCTTAAAACGCTTGGGGTCTATTTTCTATTATAAATAGACCTACCTCGGATATCGCGGTTGTTTTCAAGCCGCCGTGATAAAACAGTTAAATCCTTCTCCATCAATATAACAACAAATATTATTGAACAAAATTGAATTGTATTTAGTATTTATCTTTTATGTGTGGTACAGTATTTTCTTCTACTAATATTTGAAATATTAATTTAAAGCAGATTGTTTTATTTCCTTAAAAATTTACTTAAAAAAAGCCCCAATTTTTAATAGAAAAATTTTCAAGCTTATTAGTTAAATTTTCATCTGGATCTATATGATCAGGGGTTCCCAACCTTTTCCTACATCAACACATTTGAAAAGAATATTTTTTTTATTAACAAAATTTTAATATTTGGTCTAGTCATAATATAACGTGACTAAATCCAGCCTTAACCAAGTTAGGTATGATGGAATGTTGTAATGAAATGTAATGTAACATAAATATGTCATATTTTATCAACCATGTTATATCGAAACCGTTCTGTAGTACCATGATATACGAAATCCAGATGTACTATGATTCGCATATATATTTATTTATATTAAATGCGGAATTATTTTCGCACATATTTTATTATTAAATATTATGGCTCCATAATAATAATGCTTATCTCCAGAAAAGGGAGATGCCTTTGTTATAATTCAATAAAATCCAATTACGTCAAAAATTAACCCTGCCTTAACAAGATCATCGGCTTGGCGCAGTTCGAGTTTTTATGGCACAGTAAAACGTAATGCCAGTCAAAAAGCTATCGTTGAAATAATATGGCGACTTTTTTTTTTAATAATTATACGTAAAATAAGTCAAAATGAATTGAATATGGTAAATATATATATTATTATTATAGAGATATATTATGTTAAGCTTATATGGAGAGATCGTTAGTGTTTTACGGCCGTTCATTTGGCGGCCAAAAGTTTGGTGTCATTCGTGCATCCGAAATCCGTTCATTATGGCCTTATCATCAGACTGGACGGTTAATGACCAGTGCAAATGGATTTCGGATGACCGCGATTATCAGCCGCCCCGGGGACCGTCTGGTGTCGAGGATTTAAGGACGAGTGTCCAAGCCAATTTTGCATGCGCCAATCTAAATAAAATTACGAGATCCAGAACATGTGAGACCAATACAGACTGCATTTCAAATAATGTAAATGGAAAACAGATTACATATCCATCACTATCAAATGCAAAAACAAGGTCTTTATTCATGTAATGTAAAAAATAAATTTAAATAACAGTTGTTTTAAAGATACATAAATTTCTTAAGATTATTTATTATAGAGTTCGTCTGAATTCGTTTTAATATTAAATTAATTTGTTTATCTTCGCATAAACTCGGCTATACGTTTATTTATTTAATTCTGTGATTCTTAACTGGTGTACTTTGTATACATAGTGTTTCGCTAAATTAAGCAAAGACAATTTCTTCATCTTTAACATTTGTCGTCTACAGAGATTCTTAAGTTAGCTGGTTAAAAAATTGCGATTCTGTATAATTTGCGATATATTATCAATATATGTATAACGTACTCTATGTAAATTGTTTCTGAATAAAACTTATTAGGTATATATAATATAATATATGGAAATAATAATTAGTTTCTACAATAAAAAGTATGCATATGATAGAAATAAAATTGACTTGATTTTTAATAAATAATAGTTATGAATAAAAAAGCTTAATAGCTCAATATTGTAATAAACTTGTTTTAATTAAAATTGGAATATCTCTACTTATTTTTAAATTGATTTCATGCATTCAACAAAAATCATCCTGATTTTATTAATCGTGAATTATGGTATTATCAATTAGTGTTAAAAACAGTATTAATCATGAATTATTAAAAATCTCTGTATTACTACTGATTGAAAATACTTTACAGTTCGATTCGTTACAGAATTTGGATTAAAAAGTTTAAAAGCTAAGAATTCAGTCGTTTTTATTTAATCAAAAAAGAGTTATAATTTTCGCGTTTTCTATGATAAAGAGAAAAATATAATTTTTATCTGATTTTCATAAATTATCATATAGAAGCTTTCTATATACCGATAGCGTTGAGTTGATAAAGTCGATATTTTTTATTCACGATCTATTAATCAGACAAGGAGTCATCAAACTTTGTAAGCCGATGAGTTCTTATCCGGACGAAAAATATTATTATTGGATGATTTATTTACATTTTATATGTAAATATTTTTAGCTTTTATTATTTATTTATTTAT
>JAGXCT010031060.1:0-10299 GCA_022495035.1 Philopotamus ludificatus
AGCAGAGTAATAGCTCTGGTTACCGGAGAGTTTCTGAGAGCACCTGTCCTTACATAATTTGGCGGAAAAAAAAGACACGCGAACGAGCTCGATGGTAGTGAGGTGGAGCCCATAAGGGCAACTCGCATAGTACCAGGGGGTTATGTACTGAGCCAACCATCAGCTTGAAGATGTGCTTTGCTAAGTATATTGACCTTCTTTTCTTGAGAGTTACATACCCCAGGCAACCCTGTTAAATAAATTGGGGTACGTACGTCCCATACATGTAAACTAAATTTTAACTTGGAATCAAACAAAATACCCAGATCTTTAACGGAGGATTGCTCAAGAAGAGTTACGTTTCCAAGTCTGTAATTTAAGGTGGTGTTGTCTTTTGATCAAGAAAATGTCATTTTTTGACATTTTCCTAAACTAAATGAAGAGTGATTTAATATTGCCCAATCGTGCAAAGTAACAATGTCCAGCTGCAGCGAAATGGCATCTTCCGTTTAAGAAACGAATCGAAATATGTTTAAATCGTCTGCGAGAAGTAAGAATGTAAAATTAAGGACCCGATGAATATCATTTATAAATAAAATAAATAATAAGGGTTCTAAGTTTAAGCCCTGCGGAATACCGGAAGGTGTATTGTAAGCATACGACGTTTGGGAATCGTATGTCACAACTATTACTTCACGTTGAAAAAACTAATCTCCATACTATGATTTAGGTTTCAAAAGCCTATCCAAGATTCGGAAAGCGCTTTTTATATCAAAGCGCTTTTTTATATAAAATTCATACAAAAAGTCAATTTTGAATAAAATATAATTACTTATTTTTTTATAAATACTACATAGATTTATCAATACTATGTAATAATTATTTCATTTTTATCATGTATTTTTAGATAATAAAAAGATGATAAACAATGCCGGAAAAAATCATTCGTAAAATTAAACGAATATTTAAATAAATTTAAAGATGTCGCATAAACTAGCCAAAAAAGTAAAAGCTTTAGAATGTTTTTATTAATAGTGATACTAAAGAAGTCATATAGGATCTAGATAGTTTGGCTTATAATTTAAATATTTCTTCAGACGAAGATTCGGACTTTGAGTCACGTCAACTTTTGAAGGACAAACGTCATTGGATAGAACTAAAGTAGGAAGATAACGTCAGTATGAGCACAGTTGATGAGTCTAATGTGATGTTTAGTTTCATGGACTGCTACTGAAAAGTCGGAAATAGATAAAAAATGACTAATAAGACATGACCAAACCAAATGCATATATTTTTTTACTACAATACTGCGAAGAATAATTACATATTTAAAATTTTCATGTTAATGAAATATTTTTAATGATGTTAAGCCAATGATATAATTTAATTTATAATGAAAACATAATTGACACCCAGGACGAGTGTGCGAACAATAATTACTTACTAATCAAAGGGTTTATTTATTTATTTATATATTTGTTTCCACCATGAATTTCTATGATTGTATATTAGTTGTTTAATATTTCTTGTTCGTTTCTTTTAGATCTAGAGATCTTTTTATATTATATAGAAGATATTAATTCCAATAGAATATGATTACGTCTAACCATATGCTTTTTACGTGTTTTGACGTATAAAATGACTGAAAATATGGTGAAAGATATAATACTTACCGTTCACAAAAGAAAAAATATAGAAAATTCTGAGCTTTTAGAAAAAATCTCCGTTAAGGTAAATATTTTTCCATACAGAAATGGTTTCCCTTTATATTAGATAACATTTTATTAGAGTTTTTTATTCAAAAAAATACTAGATGTAATGTAAATTTTATCCTATATAATATTTTTATTAAACATTCGGCTGTTGAACTTAAAAATACATTTATTTTGAAAGATTTTGATTGAAAATTAATATTATTTAAAAAAATCTCGTTTTAGTAAATCATAATTCGCAAAAAACCGGAAATGCTTATTTTACTATCACTGAAAAAGCTTTCAATAATAAAAAAAGTTTTTCAGTTATATTACAGCAACGTCAATCGATTATTTATAGATGTATATTTTTATAAAATCATCATAGTATTTTATCTAAACTGTTTCAAGTCTATTTACAATAATATTTAAATAAATATATTCTTTAAATAGTCCAAAATAATAATACAATGGTATTTGATATTAAAGATGATTTATTACATTATGATGAATAATACATATTTTAGAGTAAATAATAGTTTATTTTAATATATTTAATACATTTTATTACCATACCATCATAAATCAGACTGTGAATATTTTTCCCACTTATCATAACCGCATCATAACTAACCGTGTTAACAGAAAACTTATTGTTCGAGCAGATTTTGTGAGAAAATCTATTTTGTCATACTGAAAATTAACATTTTTCAGGGATATATCAGTAGTTTTACTTGAATTTTATATGTCATAACTCACTCGAGCGTCTCATACAACTCGACGATTACATCAACGGATACACGGAATATTTCAAATTTATGACCGAAGCCAATCTTTAAGTTTTAACCCAACACCCCATCAACCCCTGCAGATAAGCTCTTACCAACAAAGGGGTAGATTTAATCCCCTTTATCAAGGGACTTGTGGCTAACAAGGGTTCGACGTATCGATCAGGTTTACTGCTGAAACACAATGTGTCTGATAATCTTTATTCAAGCCATTAAAGTATATGACTGATGACATTGGCCCAAATAGAAGAATGACTGATGAATGGAATGAATGAAAATTCTTATTATATTTTTTGGGTCGCGCTGTGCCGAAGATGTATTACACACTCGCTTTTATTGTGTATATTCTAAGGCCATTCCGTCCTGGATAACCGCACTTTCTCGGACACAATCAAGGACATAATCCAAAAAAATATTGGCTGAAATAAACAGAACAAATGGTGGGATTACTATAAAGCCTTTCCTCTCACGAAAACCATACCCCCGGTTTGGTAGACAATCTTTTTACGACGCCGCTACACTCTACTGGAAATCGTAAATCTTGTATTGGATTGTATCACATGGCGAGTGATGCCTGTCTAAAAAAAATGTTTACGCAGTCGACACACGCTTTTCATCCATTTTTTTGTTATATTCGAATTTGTTAGATTCAATTTTTAACACAATCTAAATATCTATTGTTCGAACAATGAGATGAATTATACAAATACATGCCAAAACCTCGGCATATTGTTTTATTGTAAATAAAGCACAGCATCCTAAACAAATATTGAAATGTTACAGCATGTCTCGCTAAATCCGGATTCAATGCGTCGCTTTTTAAATATAAATTTCGAATTGGGAAAATATTGACTGAAGAGCTTAAAAAGCTCACAGTACAATTTTTTAAACAGATGTGTGAAAATTAAAATAATATGGGTCATTATTATGCCGTGGGATGTATTTTCTTGTAAATTTTCAACTATTTCTCCCGAGGTCGTGGTCTCTGGAGTCTGCAGAATTTACTTGGCTTTATTCTGCGGTACAGGACTAACTATTAAGGACATGTCCCATGTGAAGAGTAAGGCGCCATTGTGTACATGACGACGGCCATATGCCCAACGTTCAATTTTCTTTATAAGGTTTTCCTTTCACATCCAGATATACGCTACGTGAAAATGGCCCTGGAAAACCCTTGTTTAAATTTGAATGTATAATTTTATTTACAAACTTTAATTAAACAAAGACTTACTAATAATAATTTAATGACATATATAATAAAATTTTAAACTAAGGAAATAAACTCCTTGGCAAATTAAAATTATACGATTATGACAACAAAACATATTTTTACGCATTTTTATAGGAAAAAATCAATATAATTCACTAGGATCTTAAAAAAAAATATCACACTGTTCTCTTTGTCATTTTTATGTTTAATAGAAATAATAATAACAAAATATAGGTATATAGTACAATCAATTAAATTATATAGCTTTATTTTCTAATCCTAAATTAAATAAGCAACTTTACAATGTGTTTTACATTTTTAAGACATTAAACGTATTCATTTATAAACGATTTCTAGGAGCTCTTTATTAGTTAAGGGTTTGCCGTGTAATTTTTATGTAGTCTGGATATTATTTACATCAATCTTTGATATTTCCGGACGTGGCTAAAGGACCAACAGCTTTCACTATATAAGGACTTCTTGTAATAACATTTTTTGAAGACCCGATGACTTCATTTAATGTTTAATCGATGTATTTGACAGATGGCGTTATTGTATAATATAGTATTTCCACCAGACCATATCTCTATTACCTCCGTCAGTTTATTTAGTGAGTGGTGCATTTTTTTTCTTAAACAATAGGTTCTGAATGTGGGTATTGGACCCTAATCTATAAACTGTAGGATAAAAGTAAAAATCAAAGATAAAATAGCAATTTAACAGGAAAATTAGTGCATCGAAATTTTAAGATACCTCGTACTGTTTTTTATTTGATGGGTAGAAAAAAACTGGAAAACGTTCTTAGGGTAATCATTTTTGTCATAAGGATTTTCTGATTTATAAATCGACAATGGTTTTAATTTTAATTTTGAGGATGCATTTCCACCGAGAAGAAGAATTCAACGATCGTTTGCTTCCTTAAATCCAGAAACAATCTCCTTCTTTATAGAATTATTGTCTGGTCTGCTCTATATAATTAAATTTGGTAAATAATAATACACTTTCCAGAATTGTGGGATATTTCTTAGCTAAATCTACCTCACCCAGCTGATTTTTTAATTATTTTAGAGCAATGTATCCTTTATAACATTTAAATGATTCCAAAGATTGATTTGATGTTAATTTAGGTTTTCTGTCCATTTTTTTAAATAAATTTTCCAAATCTGTTAATAAAAAACTATGATAAAATTTTGTACAAGCAATTTAACGGGAGTTGCATGTACATTTTTTTGTAGTCATAAACTTAAAACTATACTGGATACATTTTTTAGATAATTTATTTGCTGGCTGAATGAAAACGTGACTAATATCTTTATTGAAATAATTAACCATATTTTACATTCAATAATTGAATTTTAAAATAAATCTCGCTATTATTATAGATCTCAATATTGAGCTATTTTTTTTATTATTTTTGAGTGATTTAAGTTTGAAAAATAACCAGAAACAATTTTTTTTTAAAAAAATACGGTAAAATATTTGAGCTTTTACTTACAATTGACATAAATACATTGAATCAATTTTGACTTTTAAAAAAATCATTATGGACTTTGCAAAAGTGTACATATTTTTAAAATAATAATTATATGTATAGCATTAAAATTATTAATAATGCTTTAGTTTTCAGTTTCTGTACAAACTAATTAAATATTCGAATTAATCCTCGGTAATGTTAAATCCAGTAGCATTGCTTTTGAAATTGCATTAGATTACATCGATTTAATTGCAATAATATTCTATATATAAACGAACTGATTTTGCTAAACCCATTAAAAGTTTAAAACTAAATGAAGCGCTTAAAATCATACGATGACGCAAAATGGGACGCGAAAAGCTTTTCCCGATTGCTAAATCAATAGCGAATGCAATACTTTGTACTTAAATGAGTCAAGTTTCAGCTCAAAAGCTCGCGGTTCCTGTTTTAATAAGCTCGCAAGCTTTCGGTTCGTTGCTGCTGCTTTCGACCAAGCTGACTTAATCACTCGTTCGTAAGCATTCGTTATCAAATGAATGCATATATAGCAATTTACTTATGAACTGAATAATTCATTTATTTCAGCAACAAAAATGATAAATAATTTAATTTTACACAAGAATGGCTAGTAAATAGAAATTCTTGACAGAACAAATTATTTTATGTGGCCAGCAAAACGGAACGCCATATATAAATTTTCATTCTGTATGTCCAACGAGTATTTATTAAGCGTCGTAATATGTATCGTATATTCTATAGAATGGGATTATATCCATTCATATATTATCATTTCTTTTTTTTGACAATAGATAGTAATCTGATGAATATATTTATAATGATTAATAAATATAACTTAGATATTTGTATATATAATCCCAAATATATTATTTATTATTTTATGATATTTGCTAAGCGTTTTTTTTCAGTATTATTTATTTAGCGTACAATATTCATTCGTTCAACAAATAAAATGCGCTGTTTCATATCAAAACAATATTGATATTGGAATGGGTATCGGGCTATGGATTGCATGGTCGGATGGGATATATTTTAATTATAGAAAACACCCTGTAGTCCGAATCTACCTACCAGCAGCCGCATCATGATACCACAGGCTAAAATATTGCTCTCGTAATAACTCAATTACATCGGAGTGCCGCCGGTACAATTCAATTACTCTTATGCGGGTGTATTATTAAATTTTAAACAACTGTGATAGTTCACTGATAAGATATTGCTAGAGAGTTCTGCAAAGTCAGCCGAAAAAATATTCAGGGTAATTGCTAATATTGTATTTTCCAGCGGTGATGGATCTGTGGCTTAGGCAAACGTATTTTATTACATTAAAATAATAAAATATATAATAAGTAAGAAATTGTCTAAATGAATAGCAAAAATTTGATTATATTTTAAAATTACTTTAATAATGATTCATTTATGATTATATGATATTATATAAATATATGTTGAAAACTGTATTATCTATATAGGGATTGCATTTTTTTTAAATACTCTTTTCAAATATTTCGTATGGAATTTCTTTTTTTAAAACTATTTTTCCATAATCTATTGATTATGATATAATCTATAATAGCACGGTCAAGCGAAGCGCACGCTATTGCACGCTACGCACGAGTTTTTTTACATATCACGTTTTATTCAGATATCTTTATTTAAAGTATTTTTTTTTTTAGATTTTAATTTTTCTAAACTCTTAAGCTTTTATATTCTTTTTTTGAAACCTGTAGAAACTTGTAATTGGCCTATTGCTAATTATGTGTTTTTTTGTTTTATATAAAGCTGTAAGTTTCTCTTAAAAATGTTTAAATAAATATATAAATGTTCTTTCTCTATGGTTGATTTTTGGTCAATTGTTTATGATTTTTCAAATAAAAATGTCATTGTGTTTAGAATATTCTTTCTCAATAAAATGTTAGTTTTTAAATTTCTTTGCGACATGAAAAATATAATTATAGTGATATTTAGTGAAAAGTAGGAAAATACCGAATAATAGAAAACAGTTCTCATCAAAATCATTATTAAAAAGAAAACAAACTAATAGATTTGCTTATGCTAAAACTATATTTTCACAGTATATTTACAAAAGTGAATATTTAAAAATAATAAATAAAAATATCATGACTTATTAATACAAAAATAAAATTGAAGAGCCTCTATTATTTATTATTTTTGCTTACAGACCAATTTTAAAACAGACATTAAAGAAATATAGATTATATAATTTTTTGCTATTTCAACTTCTATTTACCTTTGAAAGAAATAGTTTTTATTATTGATGATTAAAACATTGCAAAGGAATGTAAAATAAAGACTATATAAATCTAAAAATTACCTTAATAAAAAAATGTATTATAAAAACTGTGATGTTTGCAAGTAATTTTAAAATACAAATATAACATGGACTCGTTTTATTCATACTATTTATAATAAAACTATATTTACTAAGTATTAGTTTAGTTACAAAAAAATATTTAAAGAGGAACTAAAATATATAACACCTCTGCTTAAAGTTATAGTAAATACGAAGTACATGAAACATACATGGATTTTTTTATATAACATTAATTTCATCTATATCTCTTTAAAATTGAATCTATTGTTCTAGCTCATTTTTAATTTTGGAAGTACTTATGTAGCGTAAGTAAAGTGTTGAGTTAAGTTTTTGGAAATAATAAAATGTCGTAAGAAATCATGTTCGGAAAATACAAAAATTAAGGTATTAAAATGTTTTCGTTTTAGCCACAAAAAGTTATTTTAATTTCTGTTTTAATACTCCTTAAAAATATAAAAATAATCTGTCTGATAAGTACAAATCATTTCGATCAAATGTTAAAGAATAGAAAATTACGATTACGCGGCAGAAAAATATTACTGTAATATTACTGTAATTTTTAAGAATCATATCATAACAAGCAACTTAATTATTTACAAAAAGAATATTTTTTTAATATTAGTTTTAAGCATATTTTCCTTTGAATATAATATGTATTTATTAGAAAAGCTGTTAGAGAAGTTTATAATTTAATATTTAAAGCACATATAGTATTAGTTACCTAAAAAACATTAATTGTTATACTTTGAAACATAATACGTATATTAGTTATAAAATTACATAATTAATTAATAAACTTTACGTAGATTAAACATAAGGCATCAGTACTCTAAAACTACTTTAAGTTCTATTAACACATATTAATAATTTGCGATGTTAAGTTGTGATTATACTTGTTTATATCAACAGTATTTGGCTAGTTGATTTCATTAATTAACATATCTTATACAACGATGTACATATATATTGGCATTAAAAGTTTTTCCGGCAAAAAAACTCTAAGGGGCAATTATCTGTAAAAGAAGCGACGATGTAATGGAAAACTTTAGCGTGGAAAAAAAATATTATTTTTTTATGCCAAGTCGCAAATTGTCGAGTATGTCGCGGCAATAATGACCCAAATTGTAAAAGTTTTTTCATTTTCAAAATAACGTTTTTATTTTGAATTTTTCATTTTCGTTAAGTTTTGCACCGGAGATTGCGGAACGCTTAATAGGAAATGGTGTTTTTAAGTTTATTTATATATATAAAAAAAAGTGTTTCCGCAAAGTTTCAATTTGCAGTCTAAACTCGTAATTTTCACGCGTTTGTATTCGGAAGTAATGTTGAGAAGTTTTATTTAATTCTTAAAAAATAAATAACAAGTATATACATATTATAATAATACAATTTATATTTCTAATAATGTTATAAGGTAAACCTGAAAGCAATGATTATTTTTTTTCGTCTTTTACTGAAGTAACAATTTTGTTCTAATCGAATGTTATGAAGATTTAAAAGTTTGATAGAAGGCGCAATCTCTGGTGAATAACTCTTAAATCATATTACTACTTTTTCTTGTGTGATGCAGTGTGATGAAGGCTTTGGTAATTTATCAAAGCTGATCATTTTTTTAAACAGTTTAGTCCTTAATCCTTAAGTCCGGGCACAATAAACTTCAGCGGCTTGTCTAGGTTTTATTCATTTAAAATAAATTACGTAAAAAATACCCCACTACACTCAAAGAAGTATCTTTTTCTAAGTTAATGGTCGGTCGAGGAGTTCAAACTGGTGCCAAACGTAATTTTTAAACTAGTAACAATCTTTTTCAGAAACAAATCGGTCTCATACCTAGACAAGAATGACAAACAGATTGTTATCCTTTTTTCTATGCTTTTAGTAAAAGTTTGTAATCCTTTTACGATCCTCTTTAAATAATCTTGTACTGAGACACCCGATACCTTATCAATTAATTAAAGGGGCACCATTTAGTTTCAGAGGTATTAATAATCTTGCTTCGTCATTTAATTCTTTATTAACATTTATTTTCATTTTTGAAGTCCTAAGTGTTGAAGTGAATCCATATATTTTGCAGTGAGTCTATTTAGCTTGTCAATATCTAGCCTTTTAATATTTACGAAACGATAAAAAAGATACTATAGTTCAAATTTTACCTGTTTACTGGACATCAATCGGTAAGAAATTGATATAATGGAATATCCTATATATTATATTTAAAAACTAAATCATGTTATATCTAATACTGACAATTATATTAATGTCGAAGATAATATTATTTTATTATTTGATTAACAGGCCAATTTTAATATAAACATTGAAAAATTACAAATTATATAAAATATTATTATTACTATGTTTTGTTCAAAACTCTGATATTTTCTAGCAATTTTTTAATATAGTTGAGTTTATAGGCACATAAAATGGATACTGCTTTTAATAATAAATATATATTGAGAGTATTAATTCTGATACAAAAAAATATTTGCAGAGGAATTAAAATAAAAAAAATAAAATATTAGAAAACACAGAAGTTCTTCTTAACCCATCTATCATGGCGGCTTGAAAACGACCGCGTCGTCTGAAGGGGGTATCTCAAATACCCCAAGCATTTAAATATTTTGAAATTAAATAAAATGATAATTCTAATTGAAAAAATAGTTATTCAGGATATGCTTCATAATTTGGTCGATATTTTGATTTTATTGAATGTCTCATTGTAGATTGAGCTCTCATAGCTTGTGTCACTTGTACGTTTCACTAGCACTCGGCACATCGTACCGGATGCGAGCGAGAAAAAACATCGC
>JAGXCT010031061.1:0-11374 GCA_022495035.1 Philopotamus ludificatus
TCGTTAACATTTATTAGAAAGCTTTAAGAAAGAACAACGAAGATGATTTGTTTTTAGGCATTCCTAAAAGCATACGTACATACATAATAATACTAATAAAATTTATTCTATTTTTTTAATTATAATAATCAATCTGTCATTATGCGTTATTAACAAATTAATAAATATCGGTAGCCTACGATTTAGAGGTATACCGCATTCTATCAATACTGTATATGATAGAATAATGGTATTTTCAGATATTTAGATCAAACGTGTACTATAAAATTATTTTAATTATTTCACAGCATACAAAAATACTTTGATTACTGAGAAAATCAATAATCCTCGTTAGATGAGAGCGAGAACAATCCCATTATGTATGTTTTTGCGATTTTTTATGTTGATTAATGACCCGCATACCAGCATTACTTTGACGAGGATATCAGATAATTTTATATTATACTATTTGTAATTCGAGATATCTAAGACAAGTTCAAATTATTCATAGTAATACTATGAGCACAGTTTACATCATAAATGCAAAAATGAAAATGTATTTATTTACACATCCCTCGTTGAATTTATTGTGATCTTTTATTTTATTTTATTTATATTCTAATTAATACATCGTAACAAATTAGCGTCCGCGTCCCTCGTCGTTACACACATTTTAAATTGTTAATTACAATATTTTGGCAGCGGAGTGTATTCATTAAATTATACAGCCGTGCCCAAAAATTTCGCGCGTTAAATTTAATTTTATTCCGCACACCGTTAATGGATTAATGAAACAAGGCGGCCGAAAGATAAAAAATAATGGCGCGACACGTGAACACGTCAGCCAACTGTGCAGACGATATGAAAGTGGAGCAGGGGAAAGTCCCAGCTTTTAGTTTTTCAAACAATTATCCCAGCTCGCGCCATCAATCACTCGCAGTTTAAGTAACATTCTTACGTGCGTTGATTTCCCGATCAGGGGACTTCCTCCCCTATCATCCCTTTTTTGTATCGGGTCAGTTGTCTTGCGTCCAGTGAAATATTAGTCTTTCCCTCTGCAGGGTGGACGCACACACACACAATACTCTAACAACGAAAGTTCATTAGTTTCACCCCAATACTGAAAAACGCGTCTTCATCGGTCAATGACTTTTTCATTTGTACGCATTAAATTTTAAGTTACTCATCTATTCATTTTATATTTTAAGCACAAAGTTTTATTAATTCCATTGAAAATGAAAACTTAATCCAAAGAAAGTCTCTTTATTAAAAGAGGATAAGGAATTACATTGTATTCAGAATGGTCTTTGTGCTCTCAAACAAAATTAATACTTAATAATATAATCCTCTGTTTAAAGAGTGATATTAATTACTCACAAAGCTTTGTTTTCAATTTAAAATTGATTATTATTACTATAGAAAATATGTGGCATGAGGGTATAGAGAAAAAATGGATTCAGATTGAAATTGTAAAAAAAAACTGCAAGCGGCTGTGCAGCATCGTTACGAAAATTGAATAGAAAAACAAAACAAATACTCCAGAAGGGATTTCGACGGGTTGTATTTCATTCCACGTATTTTCCTAAACCTCACCAAATGTTTACGCCTGAGTTTCTCAAAGCGTTCTCACCCCTGGAATTAATCCAAAATTGCTACATTCTTGCAGAATGCATCCGCCCTCGGTTTGAGTGCTATCGGTTTATAGGATTTTGTGTCCATACAGTTTTGGTGCAAAGCCTTAACGGCAATAAATTTAGAGTGAAACAACTTTTGGGCAGATTGTTTCCGGGGCCGAAGGGGCGCCGCTGAAAAGTTTTATTGCCGTGCAAACAATTTGCGCATATCAGCGTAAACGGAGTCAAGTGCACTCCCAGAGTGTTTACTCATGTGCATGTACAGTGCACTCTAAGCTCTTCGTATTCGTGAAAGGCTTTCGTCAATCTCCCAAATTTACTTATTAGTCAATGACGGTATCGCTCATATGGGCAGTACGACATTCCAAATAATCTCATCATCATCGATTGATTTTTATTAAATTTATTTACATATGTGGAAATGTGGAAAATGGGGTTTATATTAAAAATCTATTAATTAATTTACCCAGACATTGCTGAAACTTTAAATATATTTTTTTTAATTCTCTAAATAGAAAATAAGTGTACATATATCCTTTTGAAATAACAGTAATTTAATGCACTACTATAAATTAGTATATATTTTATTTATACAATAATATGGAAATTTTAAATAAAATTTTAAAGAATCTATGTAAAGGGTGCCACTTTATTGATCGCGCCCCTGGTGAGTGAGGATCGCGATCATTTATTAAAAAATAAGAGTATTACTTATTGATAAGAGATTTGAAAAATATTAAACAAATGGATTGAGGACCTAAATTAACATCAAATTAATCTTATGGGCAGGAGCGGCTCGTGACTTTAAAAACAAGTGGGGCATGAAAATGTTAAATGCCTACCCCACCATTTTTTAAAACAAAATTTAACTGTGTATATTTTTAGTACAATGAGGTCGAACCAAGAAAATAATAAGAACTATCATTTTTTTATTGCAAAATAAACAAAAATAAATTTTATTTACAAATAAACATCAACAAAACTATAAAAATTATTATCAATACATAATAAACAAAATTCTTAACTTAAAAATATGTATTTTTCCAAAATCAAATGGAAATCGTTTGTATTAATATTTATTTATTTGAACTCTCGTCCCCAAAGTGTGCGTTCGAAGGAATTATGGAAACTTTTAAAGGTTTTTTATCAATTAGTTGATGATGATATTCAAATTCCAGAAAATATAAATGCAAAATATAGTCGAAAAACGTTTTTCGAATTTAGTAGAAAATACAGACAATCGGGGCAGATACAGGTCTGTCCAAACAGAGCTTTATGCATCAAACAAAAATTGACCTTCTGTATACGATAACGTAGAACTTTTCTCTTTACCTCTACTACCTAGCCAAACAACAACACTTGTTCGCTTCAAAGCTAGCGATCACGTGACCAGGATGATATCTGTTCTCATATTTCAGCTAATTATTATTTTTTCTTTAGGAGAAATGATCTGGGGCAGTGCCCCGTTGCACCTGCTTAAGGATTGCTTTAAATCTGAACATGTTTAAATCAATTAAAAGTAGTTCTTACTAAAAAGAACTAGTTCTTACGTAAAATCAATTAAAAAATATCCAAGAATATCGTGAAATTATTGATATGCATATTTCTATAAAGAAAAATACTTCTTCTGGATTTAAAGAAGCAAAGGACCGTTTAACCATTCTTCTCATCGAAGATATATTTATTAATATTTTTAACCCTAAAGCTTGAGCAACCCAAAATTGATTTATGGACTACATTTGCCCAACAATAAAAAAAATGCGAAGATATTAAAGTTGACCTTCGAACTCTTGGTATTAGAAAATATGCCTAGTTATATTCTAGAACTTGTGACCTCCGAATACCATTTCCATCTTACAGTCTATGGATCAATCTCATATGGCCGCATTCAAAGCTTATTATTTATGAAAAACAATGCGCCATTTAAAAAAACTGGTAGTGGTGATAGAGATGCCTTAGTGCTTTAATGAAAATAATATAATATAATGACAGCTATCAAAAACATCGATGAACCATGGAATAAAGTCATCCAGTCGTGTATTAAGGGCGTTTGGACAAGGTTATTGCAAGAAATTATGTAAAAATTAAGAAATTATTTTTGGAAGATTTTCCCGTGCAAAAATGTAAGTGTCAAAATCATGGAATAAGCGCTTTCTTTTCACAATCATTTCATAGAGTTGTTAAAAGAAAACGACAAATATCACGAGGGAGGGAGTTTCGAACAGCTGTTGTAAACGATTATTTTATATTTATCGGAAAATTTCGCATAATGAACGGAAAGAGGGAAAATCCTGATTTTTTTTTTGCAACGTGGAACAAAATAAATGAATTGTGCTTTGTATAATATTGTTTCTATCATAAATACGTGTCATTTCGAATTTTAAATCCCCCGTTTTTCGCGAAATATTGTCCAGAACGTATCTCTCGCGATCAATGAGGGTTGCCTGTATTATACATTTATTTGACAAAATAAAAAATAAAAAATGCATAGAATGATGATATTTTAAACAATTTTTTGGTCACAGAGCGACTTTTTAAATATTTTATTTTAATATTTCAAAATGCTGCAGCTGCATATTTTTTACAATACGACCATCTTTTTATGTTCAGCCGAAGACTTTTTGAAAAACGGTCATATAAAATTGCCCAAGGCAGAAACTGAGCCCCACTGTCTTGATTCATTCTCACATTTTGCGCCGTACAAAGGCACTATTTCACGAAACCGGGGCCCGGGTGGGAATAATTCCAGGATCCCTTCCTGAAGAAGGAAGCCGCGGCGCGGGAGAGCCCTGTACATACATAAACTCGAAGAGATAAAAAACATTGCACATTGTCAGCGGCCGCGTGTGCGTAAGCACTTAAGGCTGTTTAAACCCGAAAAAAACTTGGCATTCTAAACATTCTACGGCGAAAAAACATGTTTTCTATAATGGCTCGGCTACAAAATAACATAATATGACAATATGTTTTCGCCCGACACATTTTTACCGCGATAAGGTCGAAATGACCCCGCGATAAATTCAACGACCCCTACAAAAAAGTATTTACGGGGCTGTTAGGGTACATGCAATTTACAGAAATGAAACCAACAAAACGATACTCATACAATTCCAAATAAGAAGTGAATTTTAGTGTATTTCCGTTTTCACGCATTGAAAAACTCCCTTTAAATTCACGAAATTCGAGGTTACGGAAAATTACAAAAAAATACAATCAACCCTTTTTAAAAAAAAATTAGGAAATATTTTACTTGAGGTATAATTTTAAAAAAAGATCAATAAACCTATGCACTCAACTCTTTTGTTACACGGTTTTGAAATAACACGGTCCACTAAACACAACAATACCATATTTTTTACACGAATTATTTGTTCCAACACGATTTAATTTTTTTTTGGTAAATTTATTCGGTTTTATAAGTAGATTTTATTATTAATAAACTTGTTTGTGTCTTAAATTTTCACAATTTTCTCTATATTTCAAATATATTACTTAGATATTTATTTATTTCCACACAACAAAATTTTTGAGGATGTAATTAAAAATTAATGAAATTATATCAACTTTTAGCCCAGCAGACCCCAAGTTTTTGGGAGTTTTGCTTACTAGTAGCACATGTCGCGTAAATTTGGCGTTCGGTCTACCACCGGCGTGTCCTCGGTCTGCAGCTGCAGCTGATGTCCCATCAGCGAATGTGCGTGTCATTTATGCATCATATTGATTAGTAGAAAAATTCATGTATCATCATATCATATATAACTACTAAAAAAGTTCAAGATATTGATGAATATTTCATCAATGTCCTGACTTGAAATGTTTGGGGTCTATTTTTCATTATAAATAGACCCTCTTCGGATGACCCAGTTGGTTTTAAGCCTCTATGACCAGTCAGTTAATATAAATCCTACATGTCACAATTTGTTTGTATTTGTTTAAAAAAGTATAAAGAATAAATATTATAAATAATCATTGTCTGCAATTGTCTGTAATTGTGAGTGAAACGTACGAGTAACACGTGTTGCGAGAGCTCAGTCTGCGGCGAGACGTCGCCGAGTGCGCTTGTTATTTATGGGACATATTGATTAGTTATAAAATCCAAAATATCGACCAAATCATGAAGCATATCAGCATGAATAACTAAATGTATTCTTAATCTCAAAAATGTCAAGGTATTGATGAAGAATTCATAAAGACTTGACATGCTTGAGCTCCATAAGTGACCCCCTCCGGACAACGCGGTTGTTTTCGAGCCATCGTGGCGAATGTTTAAGTAATAAATTATAAAACCAAAAAGGTTTAGCTTATTATCATCGAAGCTAAATGATTGAGATCAAAAATTATTTAACAATTGATTAAGCAAATACTACGATTGATTCGAAAATATATGTTATTTTATATTTAAAAAAGCATAGAAATTTGTTCCAATTTCAACACCAAAATTAGCGAAAATATTCAAATTTATTATTCATTATTATTCAGAATGTAAAAGTATACTCTAATTATTTACAGAATTTAAACAGACAAATTTCAGCATAAGTTTTTTTTATAATATGCTTGAATAACTGGATGATAAACTGAGAATAATTTGAAATGACAACCTGATCATTGCAAAAAAAACAATGTTGCCATCATTACAAAGATATCCAGGTGGTTATGGGATGGTTATAGAATATTTTTTTACACAATTATTTTTCTAAATATTGTTTTTGTATTATATTTAGTATATATATATATATATCTATATATATATATATATATATGAGCGTATAAATATAGATCAATATTTGTTGGAAATCTGCAACACCTGCTGCTGAAAGGGTTAAATCCGGATATGCACTATTTCGCGCGCCGAACTTTTACAACAAAATGCATAAATCTATATTTATGACACGTACATACATAGGTTCTGAGAGCAAAAACTATGGCTTTTACGTTTTTGTCCCGATGATATATGACATGTGAGAATATTCGGACGCGGATTTTAAAGCCGGACCCTTCGGGGTCGCGGAGTCTGCGTTGTTTTTGCAGCGCCGGGTTAATTGGTCGACGGACGTGGCCTGTCACATAACTACATTATTCAGCGGCTCGCCGACAAAAGGTTGCGCACGCAGCCCGTTCACTCTGCGACCCCTTTTTTGGAGGGTAGCCACTTTTTTGCAGCTTTATAAACTACCGGAGAAGCACTTGCCGCGCCAGATTTCAGTCATAAAGTTGTTTAACGATGATAATGCTAAAATTGTTTGGGGAAAAAATCAATTTCGCTAGTATTTAATAGAGAAAAGTTCCGGTTTCGGATAGTATATAAAATAGTACTGAACATTTAATAATAATTCTTTATTTAATATGATCTAGACTATTTATTGACACTCAAGTGTGCTTTTTCATTGACAACAAACGTTAAAAAAATAATATAATTCCGTAGAGATTTCATTTTATTTATTTATCTATATTATTATAGCTTTAAAGATTAATTTATTTTCGAATATTTATATAGTTTTAACTACATTGTATTTAAAAAAAAAACAATCATTATGTAAAGTTCTTTTGCATAATTTGCTTAATTAATTCAATTTTTAAAATTACTTTATTATACTTATACTTCATTTACTAAGTTTGTAAAATTTAATTACACGTTTTGTACCATGTAAAATAATATCTGTATGAAACTAATAAACATATATATTTTTTTAACAATAAATTATTCTATATCGATATCTTCTTTATTTATTCAAATTATTTTTTTATGTTGTAAGATAATGTATATTAATATCTAGAAAATACTAAAAAAACATCTTAATATTATTACAAATTACATCATTGGGCGGTATCGATTTTTGAATGGTATTTTTTTTCTAATTATATTAACCTATGCGGCTCGAAAACAACCGCGTCTTCCGAAGGTCGTCATCAATATCGATTGTATTATTTTAAGAATAAAAACAGTTATTCATGATATGAGTTTTACTTGTACTCGCCGTATCGTACCGAATGCGAGCGATAAAAAGCATCGCGCTAGTGGCAATAGAATCAAATATTGTTCTTTTTATTTTTTTACAATAAAGGTCGATGATTATTTATAATATTTATTCTATGGACTTTTTGTGACAATTATAAAAAGTTTGTGACATGTAGGATTTGTATTAATATAGTTATTCAAGAAAAATCAAAACCTTGGGGTACCAAATATACTCCATCGGCACTACTAGGTTAACCAGTAACTATCTGACGACGGATGATTTTATTCATTTATATATCTGCTTATGTAAAGCTCGAATAACTTAGTATCAATCATTTAAGATCCGATAGACTTTGTTTTTTCTTAAGAAAAATTCTCAACACGTCCAATATTTATAATTAATTATCGCTCTCTAGAATTTTGTATTTAGTGAATGAATTTTAATTTAATAAAACCATATTTAGATTATTTATATATAAAACATTTTCCGGCGTTTCGCTCAAAAAAACTCTCCGAGTGTTTTCGATTAGAGATTCTTTGGCTCGAATATAAAAAGTGCTTTTTGTTTAAGTTAGCAAACTTTCGGGAAAAGAGACTTTTTTATTCGATCATTTTTAAATATGTTAACGTTCACTTTATAGCGTATACGCGTAAATTTACATATATAATGCATGTATTTTCCAAATTTTCTGCGAAAAGTTTAACTTTTTTAATTGTTTTTCGGTGGATTTAACTGTTGAAAATATTTGAACAGGCGCCCTCCCCACATTCAGATTGTCTCCGTTTTCTTGCGGAGCTAGCTGGTGTATATCTCCGCAAAACGACAACGGCATCGTTGGCTTCTTGAAGAAAATCGCTTCAAACACTTCATTGCCTCGTTAACAGGGCGTTGCGGCGCCAACAAATTTCGCCGCGTGTTGGCGAACGCTCTTCGCCGAAATGGTATGGGGGACTTGTAACGGCCACTGCATAACAAAATGTTTAGCAAACACACTTGAAGTCGCTTTATTATCCCTTGGACAACTTTTGACCGTTCCCTGTAAAAGGGGGTGCTCGTAAACAACCCCCTAAGTGCACCGTGCTTACAACGTGATTTTTCAGCCAAAGACATTATGGATAAATTGTACACAACGATTTATTCCAATGACCCAGATAATAAAATGTTCTTTTTATATAATTTCAGCTGAAACTAATGAGATGCAGGCCGAGTTTATTTTTTTAGTCATTCAAAGCCAAATGGACAAACAGTACTGAGGGGGTGGAAAAAATACGCGTGGCATAAAGTGGCAAACATTTATGTGACAAGATTTTTTTTGTAACTTATCACCGGGCATAATTTCATGTAACTTTATTCATGGCGAGGGAGGGGGGAGTCGTGTAAAAAAAGTAACTGGCGGCCATTTATTACGTTAAGGCCTCGTTTGATATTATGAATAGGGAATATGGCGGATTAAAACTCAAATTTATTCATCGTCGACTTTTCATCCCCCCAGCATTTTACTAATTCACTAGTATGTGGGGTGGGGTTTTTTTTCTGTACACAAACTAATTAATTTAACGATTTCTCGACGGATAACTATTTAACGGTTTTTATTCGAGTAATGAAATTATCTGTGAGGTTGTTTTATAGTTTCCAGTATTGCCTCCGGCTAGCGTTATTTCCGTCTCTGGCGGAATGAGGTAGAATTTGAAACTTTGTTCAGCGCCCCGTATAATTTTAGCACAATGGCTGGCGTATTCTAGGCAGAATGTAATGCAAATAAGATATTTCTGTAGTAATGTCTAGTGTGGCATTAAGTGTGGACGAGCGTGCGAGCTTTCATTTGGCCGAAACTGGTCACACAAGTGTTATTGTTAAAGCACTCGCCCGAAGTACAGACAATCACCTCTTCACTAAGCTCCTGACCAAATATTAGTATCCACCTCTATTTAATTCTTTAATTATATTATATATATAACTAGAATAATTTATAATTGAGATATATTTTCTTTGTGAGCTTCTTTCGTAGTCCTCTCGATTCAGTAAGATTCAGAAAGCTTTATCAGAGCTAGAACTAATTTAACATTCCCCAGCGAATCGCGGACAAACATGCGACCCTTTAACCGATATTTGGTAAACGTCATGTTTCACAAAAAAAATCATAACTCTTTTATGAATCAAGATATTTTGAACTTCAACATTTATTGGATAGTTGATGCAAAAAAAAAATATATCTTGTAGCAGGGTTTACCAAACTTTTTGGAAACGGGCTGAATTTAATTTTTTATAAAATATTATTTGAATTTTGAATATTTTTATAGAAAGCTTGTGTGTGAAATTTGATATGCATTGACCGTTGGGTCACTGGGTTAGGCCATCATTTTTATTATCCACAGCAGCTGTTTTTATAGCTCTGAATTTTGAGAAACGTCATAAATAAACGAGAACAATTACGATTTGACATCAGTAAGAATTTTTTCGTTTCTAAACATAGCCCTTCTTGTAAAGAGCCAAACATTTCGAATAAATGACTTTATATGCACTTGCTGCATTTCCGCAAAATTTCCCAAACGACTGTGAAAATCTACACAAAAAAAATATTTAAAAAAACTAAACTTTGTCAAAGTTACAGCCGATCTAACGCGTAGTGTCGGCGAACGTGTGCGCATATAACACGGACATAAACAAAAACGTTTTTGACGTAAAATTTAAGACCCCCGTAGGCAATGAGTTATTAATAATAATCTTCAGTTTTACTAAATCTTTATTTATTTAGTCTTAACAATATGTCTTAATCCCGATAATTATTAATTCAAAGTATTACTTTACTTCTAAACACATTCCTTGCAGTTTTAAATTTAAATCATATAAATGTTTATTATTTCAACCATAAATGATTAATATTATAAACATATTGTGTAAAAAAATAGGCTTGTACAGTCAGCCCTCCTATAACGTTTCCTCTCAATTACTATTTTCTACAAAATGACTTGTCAACCAAAGAACATTGACTTTTATTTCGCTGGGCAATGTATTATATATTTACGAAATATGTAATTTGACCTCAAAAATATTAGCATTTCGTAGAAAGAAGCAATTTAGAGGAAAGGGCTGATTGTATCTTGATTTTTACTTATTAAGTAATAACATATTTATTCTTTCATGTCCCGGATATTTTTAAGAATCTTGTAGAAAGAATAAAACTTTCGGTATGGCATGACAAACCGGAATCGGTCTTTAATTCACTAATTTAGCTTTAGCTCTAGATTTCATGAAATTAATATTTTTCAGTAGGTGTCACATGTTCCATGTACTTTACCCAACCCTTTCCACGCTGTTTAAATTTATGAGTTATTCTCATTATATTTTTTTATAAATTTATTATGAAAGATATTCATTGGAAAAATAAATAACAAGTATAGGGTTTGATCTGATATCCGATTCATTAAAAGACATTTTTTTTAATTAAATAGAAAAACATGTGATTCAATTTTGCTATAAATCCTTTGTGCCAATACGTCTGGCCCACGGAAAAAGTTTATAGTACTTGCTGTAAAATGTAACACATATACTAATTCGATAAAACCTACCTAAATGTCGCTACTATAGCTATGTTGTCCCTCGTTTTTCAGATTCTCGTCGTGATTATAAATTTAGATTACATAGTAATAAATTATTAACTATTGTATAATTGGTTTCGGTGACTTTGATGTAATACCAATATTTTATAAATATTTTACAATTTTTTTATATTATTGTTTTATATTATAAATTTAACTATTAGAACAAACTATTTTAATATTTTATTTCCTTAAAAAAATGATA
>JAGXCT010031062.1:0-11373 GCA_022495035.1 Philopotamus ludificatus
CATAGCGCCCTGTTATCGGTCAATTGTTTAGGGTTTTCCTTCCCAGGGAATACTGATTCTGTGTAAATTATATTTTGTAATAATATTTAAATCTATATATATTTATCTTTTAAGCTGATTACACGAATAATGGACTTCTTCTTGGACACTTCTGGCATTTGACGTGTATCTTCTACCACTGGTATCGGATTTTACACTCTCAACTATATTCAGGCAAGTAGGAGGGGGTTATCTTCTTTAGGCGTTATCTTCTTAAAACAAATCAAAAGTGACAGGTCGCAAGTGATTACCTTTTCGCGTAATAACAATCAATCATAGAAAAAACCTCTTTAAAGAGAGGTTTCCCTAGGTTATAGAAGGAAGAAGAGTGGAAGTATCGACACTACATAATACATCTCTAGAGCGGAGTATGTGTCTCCTATAATACTAGATTTTCAAGGTCAAGTTAAATACATTGCCGCGCAAAATAAAGTTCAATGGCTTTTGATTGTCAACAAAATATAAGACGTATCCCTAAATTTTGTATAGGCGCCTAGTCTTCTATAGGGCGAGTTTCTATAACGTGGTCCCTATCCCGGCGCTATACGAGGTTTGACGTATACCTTAACATCTTTAACATCAACAATACTTTAACATCTGTATCTCAATGTAGTTTTAATATATTTTATAAAAATAAAAAAAAAACAGAAAAAATACTATAGATTCTATGTAGCCCCAAAAAAATATATTTAACTAAAATCAAATTATTATCAATATATTAATAATATATATTATTTTGTGTCCACCACTGTACTGAGCGTCCACGCCGCCTATCCAATCTCTCATCGACGGAGGAGGCACGTATACTCTCCTCCATCCCCGACATATTTTTCATATATATATTTTTAATTATAATTGTTCCATCGATTGGTACAGACACATCATGAAATTCCTATCCACTCAGCTTACGCAACAGTCTCGGCTCATAATTTAAATGGTTTTGATACGTGCCATCGTCGGAGAGAAAAAAAATCGGCAATCGTTCATTCCGTCCAGCCGCCATATTAATTTGATATCCGATACGTAATGTAACTAGTTTTTTTTTTTTTTGTTTTTTTGCCGACTATAAATTTTACCTGGGCATTGTCAAAAAATAATAAAAATCTCATGGACAAAATACGCATGAATCTAAGGATGCTTTTGCTACCGGCGTTTCGAGATGTACGCCCCCTTTCCGGCCCCGAAATACATTCGACATCTTTACGCTGTTTTTAATAAATAGATAATAAATCGATTCATAACTTTAGCAGGATTAGCATCGCGGACGCATTCATTTGTACGTGAGCGTACGTCAAAATTCATAAGACCCATCATTTTTCAAAATAAAAAAAAAAAACGATGAATCCGGGAATACGATAAATGCGGGAAGTCTTTCTATCCATGCTGCCTAGCTTTCTTCATATGTGCAGTGGCGTATTTCCCTTAAGGCGCATAAGGCGCACGCCTGGGGCCTCATTAATTTCAGGGGGCCTCAAAACTCAGCACTCAAAACATCATTTTTTTCATATGGCTACCCTAACGGTGATATTTCAAACCTAATGGACTGTACAAGACAGCGGGTCCCTGCATTTTTCCAGAAATAATAAATATTTTTAACATTGAGATCCCTAATATCGATCATAAAAAAACTAATAATAAAATAAGAAATATATGAAGCAATAAAAATTAAAAGGTATAATTTAGTTTTTTTAGACATTTTATTTTGGGTATATTTTGTATGAAATAAATGTATGAAAATATACCCCAAAATTAAAAAAAAAAGCTAAGAATTGATAATATACGAATACAAATAGTTATTTACGACTGAAGCCCACTCCCGGCTCGACGCATGTAGTTTCTTCACTTGCACAGCACAATTTTTTTTTTCTCGCTCGCACTTGCACACGCACGATGTTTTTTCTCGCTCAAATCGCATCGGATAATCGTACGGAGCGATAAAAACATCGCCCCCGTGCCAATGGAATATAATATTGTTGTTTTTATTTTTTTTTCGCAATTGCGGACAATAAAGATCAATGATTATTTATTATTTACACTTTTTAAGACAAATACAAAAAGTTTGAGACATGTAGGATTTATGTTAGTAGAGTTATTCGAGAAAAATGAAAAACTTGGGGTCCCAAATAGACCCCATCGGCACGGCTAGGTTAAAAATCATGATTTCCACATTGCAAAGGCCATTCGTTTTGAAACAAGAACTATTTTATAATAAAACGATAGATCGGGGAACGACGAAAAATGGTATTTATTGCGTTTTTTCCAATGCTCCACGGAGTAAAAAATCTCGGCATATCTCCTCTTCGTTTAATTCGGGAGGTGGCAGACTATAATCTACTGCCTTCCAATGAAACATCATATCCATTTCTTCAACTCCTTCTCGCTCTCCCGTCGATTCCACCCCCGGCTATGGATGGATCCTACCCCGAGGCGCATCATCATAGCATCATCTCCGTCTTCCCGCCACGACGTTCGCAAAAAATCATCAAAAACCGAGCGATTTACGCAATCATTTGATCGCCAGTTTACTTGTCCTTTTTTTGCCGTATATCGAAAATGTATATATTCATAGACTGGTCGACACATCGCACGGATCCCGCTAGATTCTCTCACACTGTCGTAACGCGTCCATATAATGGCTTGCCGTTTCGAATAAATCAAAATATTCAAATCCAGAATTCATCGGGTCGATAAATATGCAACGAGACTTACCCCGATGTTAACAAATCACACACGTCAGATAGACGATCTGGCCGACTCTTTTGTCCATATAACTGATGATGACTACTAGATAGGACAGCTAGTGGCAGCCTGCATCCGCCGATGTACAGCTAAAATATTCCTAACCTCAAAATCGCGGCCATTTTGACATGTCAAATTAAAAAATGCAAACCGTAACAGCAGAAAGATCGGCCATGATTACGCAAGATAACGCGACGAAATATTGGCATATTACGAGATTGTCTCCGGCGATAATATGAAATTAAGCGTCCCATTGTCACGGCACGTCAATGGCGGAAGGGTCCGTGATTTTATTTGTTTTTTTTTTTTTTTTTCGAAAAAATCAGTTTTAAATTATTTATAAATTCGCCGTGGACGTGGGAGGGCATGAATTATTTACGACGATTTGAAAAAATTGTATCACCGGACGATTTTTTATGCAAACTTATTCTATTTGTGGTGGAATCGGGCGCGTTAACTTAATATATGTTAACAGAGACAAATTTTGTATTCAGTAAACAAAATGTGGATAAAATTACATCTTTTACATAATTCATGTTATGGATAGCGCCGAGAAAATATCAGCCGGCCAGGAAGTGTCTCGGAATTTAATTCGGCGGCGCAAAGAAACCCCGGCGCGCATACATCTTAAGCGTTATGGCCTCATACAGCACCATCCTCCATTTTACCCGATCTGCAGCAAAGTCGCAACGATGCCAACTGATGACGATTGGTGGACGAGTCCAGCCACCTCACCTTTTCTATGGATACCTTTCACGGTCCACCACAGTCTGAATACTCTGACGAAAGCTGAGACCAGTATGTATAGGCAGTATAGCTCTAAATATCCATCTCTGAATCCTTCTCCACAGGATATTATCTGCTTTGTTATTAAGAACATGTCAAGACGGCCCTTAATAAGATCTCTACAGTGTCGATGTCATCCGCATAGGCATGAAGTTGCATCGATTTAAGAACTGAAGTGTCTACTACGAAGCTTCTTATCACTCATGTATCAATGTTTAATAAAAAAAAAACAATCTGGGATATTACTCTGCCTTAAATCTATATGTATAAATCGTATGTCTCCTAACCATGAGATAGAATGATCCCTTCAGTTCTTCTCAGTTCTTCCAGACGCGAGCTTGAGAAACATCTCTTAATATCTCTGTCATCCAGGATGGCGTAAAAATACGATATCGCAGACTCTACTTGAAGATTCGTCTCCGAATTCTGCGATGCTACGTGCAGTCTATACTTCTGTATGGTTGCGAGACATGACGTTGCTGGTAGCTAACAATAACCTGCTGGAAGCATTTGAAATGTGGTGCTATCGAAGAATGTTAAAGATTCCATGGACTAAACACGTTAAGAATATAATCGTCTTTTAACTTATTCACAAGGAGCGGGAGCATCTGGTCACAGTCAAAACACATAAAGTATCGCTTTTTGTAGATTATCGTGGAGGGAAAAGTAGAAGATAAACGGTGGTTGGGATGAAATAAGCTGTTGTGGGTTCGCAACATTCGTAGCTGGACTGGATTGTGAGCTCCAGAATTGTTCCAGCTCGTCAAAAACAGACAATTATTTGAAAAAAGGGGCATGTAGATCGCCTACGTCCGAAAACGGATAGAGCATCTGAAGAAGAAGTAGATAAGATGTACTTCTCATTCGTATTACTCACATATTAAATCAAGAGGCAAGAAGAAACTCGTTCGTGTGGAAATTATGGCTCGATAGATCTTGTCCTGATAGTACTAGCGGGTCAACCCATCCCTGTACTACGCTGCCTATTACTCTCGTTCTTGATTTGTTTTGAAGAATGGAAATAAATTCAACGATCAAGATTCGTTTTTTCCTTCCAGGCATGCAACTGGTGTTACCAGAAGTTTGGCTAGCATCTTGCCTAGGTCAGTTCTTCGATTTTTCTTCAAGTCAAAGGATTATTCTTCTCTTCTTCTTGCTCGTCGGTTGGTGGTGGTTATCTGGTGGGAAATCTGTGACTAAAACGTATGTAAACACTAATTATGAAAATTGTTCGCATTCATTTGCGAAAGGACACGAGTGCACTTTGCATAAATCGAATTCTGCATCGTAGGATGAAAGTATTTCAACAGCTCGGATAAGATCGCGTCCAGCGGCTACCGCTGCCGATGTAGGGTTGCCGATAACACGTGTTTACAGACATCAGGTATGGATACATTAATTTCGCCCAGGTAGAAGATCGACGATTACCGCTGCGATACCGGATCTCGACACAGTCCTTCGCCGCTTTCGTGCTGGACAAATTTGTCAACGACATCCGGTCGATTGGATCGACACCCTCGTTCCGTCATAACTAATTGTGACGTGTTTCATATCGCGACGATTCCCCCTTTCGCCGTGAATCGATATATATATTGTATTTCGATTATAACTTTGGCCAACACAGCATCCAAACGCGATGCAAAGGGTCATAATGTTTGAATTGTGGAATGTGGCTCAATTAATCACAGTCCTGTTTTACAAATACACATTTATCACTGCCTTCTTTATCGGCAGGGGCTGCCCCACGCAGCGGGGGTCGCGGGCACCCCAGTACCCTCTTTTTTTACACGGGCAACTCACCTTTGTATTAAACTATGGCAACATTTATTTTTTTCTCGGCCATCACATATTGATATAGTCGCCGGCAGTATATCACAAGTCAAAAGCCAATTACAAGAAGAGTGTGAATTTATTTATGAGATTGATATATGTTCCTGCTCACAAAAAAAACGTACCCACACATTCACTTATGCATGTGATGAACCACAAGGTGATTCCTTCATTAAATTATTTTTTTACTTAAATCAACACAACAAATAAATTAATTTAATTTAAAAAAAAATATTCTCATAATAAAAATATAAACAATCAAAAGCTTATTATTAAAATTAACATAAAAAATACTCTAAAATAATAATATTTATATCTGACGGTAGTTTTCTAAACTTATATGTGTAACGGTATCTCTAATGTTAAATACTAATACTTTTAAATACATTTTATAGATGGCGTTTAATGTAATATTGAATATTATTAACCCTAAAATTAAATAATTTATCGTTATTATTTATTTTTTTTTATAAAAAAAATCTTTGAAAATAAAATCAGGCCTTATATTTTTTTTTACACTCGAACTAATTTTTAGGGAATATAATTATAATGTGCCCGATAAAAGAAAAAAGAATGTGTTTTCTTCTTTCTTCCCTCTTTAAAGCGAGCCGTGGTCTTTCGATCCTTTCTCGCGATCTGATAAATTTTGGAGATTGGAGAGTAAGGAATTTTGGGAACGGAGAGATTGGGGTAATGTTGGAAATCAGATTTAGGATTATATCGAGACAGTAAATTAAATCAGAGGTTTAGATTTCAATTTGATTTATATGGTTTTTCTTCAATTTTATTATTATTCTTTTATGTATTTATTTTTTCAATGATTACACCCATTAAACTAAAAAACTGATTTTAGAGAATACCTAATTTTATATCTCTATATTGGTTGAGTTTAATACGTTTGAGACGTATTTATTTTTCATATTTGAGGACTTCTTCAAGTAGTTTAAAGAAAAACCGTATAATGAAAGATACTCGCCATAATGAGTCGATAGAAAACGCTCAATGTCGTTTTGCTGAAATAACATTGGTCCCAATTTCTTTTGACCAGCAATAGAGCTTTTCATTAGTTTAAAAATAAATAGATATTTTTTCCTAGTAGTCCATTACAAGCATTTAATAAACCATTCTAAGGCCTGATTTTTTAAGGGTCATATTTTCGAGAAACATGTATATATTCACGATATTATGAGAAATAAAATTATATCCTGTGCGCAAATGTATAAATCTCCAAATTCAAAAATATAATTAAATCCGAATATAATTATTACGAATTTACAATGTTTATGAAGATTAGATGTTCCTAATGAATAAGCAGATGACACACCATTGTGTTGTTTGAAATTAAAAGGTTAATTAGTTAAAATCAATAGTATTAATTGTAAATTATTTACATTTCTATTTTTTCACATATGCTTATATTATTATTAATGATTGTTCGCGTTTTACCAATAAAAAATAAATATTTGAAATTATTATTCGTATTTCATATTTTTTATTGTCATTTTGAACGTGTATAGAGTGGAAACCTAAAAATTTCCCTTTCGGTTAATACTGAAATATTTTTTTCGCACTGGCAACACTTCTCTTTTAGCAGCGCTCGGTTTCCGGCATTGTCGATCTTTTGCTTCGCGGACCCGAGCCATGGTGAGTGAATGGCGTTCATCCGCCTGCATCCGCGTCAGGAACGGCGACTCCGCCCCGCTGGGGGCTCCGCGTTCTTCGCGAGCCTTTCCTGGGCCCCCAGACGAGACGGAGGCGCGCCGGGACCGCTCACCCTGTTGACACCGCGCTCCTCCTCAGCCGCCGCAAACGTCACTTAGCCTCGATATCTGATAATCTTCGAAGAGTTCCAACATAAACAAACGTGTTTAATGTTAAATTGTGATTTTCCATATCAAAATGAACGATATAACGTGCCATGTCAGAGTTTAGCGTGAATTTCTATTCAGACATAACCTCCAAATTTTGTTTGATATGAACATACAATGTGTTATTGATAACTCAATGTAAAATAATCATGACCACCGCATAATAAAAGTTTTTCTTTGCCAATCTTAAATGATTACATGGCTAACCTAAAAACATTTACTTTCTACATATTGCCAAACATGTAATTATGGATTCATTATTGATTTAATCTTGACACTATAATGGCTGAGTGACGTTTGATGGTTATTATACGGTGGATGTATTGTTAATGTTTTATATCGTTTCAGGCGCGTGGACCGAAAAAACATTTGAAGCGCTTGAATGCGCCCAAGGCATGGATGTTGGACAAGCTTGGGGGTGTGTTCGCCCCCAGGCCGTCCACTGGCCCGCACAAGTTGCGAGAGTCTCTGCCTCTCGTAATCTTCCTACGTAACCGTTTGAAGTACGCTCTCACAAACTGTGAGGTGACCAAGATCGTCAAGCAACGCTTGATCAAGGTCGACGGCAAGGTCCGCACCGACCCCAACTACCCAGCTGGCTTCATGGGTAACAAACATTCATTCTCATTAATATATTAATCTCATGTTACTATTCTATATTAATAAATAAATGTTATTCGCAGATGTCGTCAGCATTGAAAAGACCGGTGAGCTTTTCCGTTTGATTTATGATGTCAAGGGTCGTTTCACTATTCATCGCATCACTCCAGAAGAAGCTAAGGTATTCATTTTAAACATTCGAAAGTATTTGAATATTCGAAGAATATCGTTAACGTTATTTTGTGCGGTTTTAGTATAAATTATGCAAAGTAAAGAAGGTACAAGTGGGCCCCAAGAATGTTCCATTCCTCACAACTCACGATGGTCGCACCATCCGTTACCCGGATCCGTTGATCAAGGTAAACGACACAATCAGACTTGACATCGCAACATCCACAATTTTGGACTTCATCAAATTTGATTCAGGTATAACTATTCGTCGTTTTATATGATTTTTACGAGTGTTTGATTTGTTTTTTGCGTTTTTAGGTAACTTGTGCATGATTACTGGAGGTAGAAATTTGGGTCGTGTCGGCACAATCGTGTCTCGTGAAAGACATCCTGGATCATTCGACATCGTTCACGTTAAAGATTCTCAGGATCACACATTCGCTACCAGGTACGTCAATTGTTATTAACGTTTTGTTTCTGTTTGATATGTTATAGTGCTGTTTTGTAATTTATGTCTATTTTTATTTCAGATTAAACAATGTATTTATCATTGGAAAGAGGAAGAAGGCGTACGTATCACTGCCCAGAGGCAAGGGAGTGAAATTGTCCGTTGCCGAAGAACGTGACAAGAGATTGGCTGCCAAGAGCTCTGCATAATTTTGTAATAAGATGATTCATCAATAAAATAAAACGTTGAAAATCATTTTTTTTTTTTAATAATCCTCCCTTATATAATATTGTATAGGAATATATGGAGGATCTGATGATTAGGATCTGTACTTTGATAGCTTGTGTAAATTCACAGTTTTCAGTTATATTTAATTTATATAAAATATTCAGTGTAACTGTAATCAAACTAAAACTGTTTATTTGCGTTATTTTCGCAAGTAATTATTGAACTTTCTCAGTTTGTATTTACAAAAGTATTCTTAACGCATCTTTATCGTAAAATAATTTTTAATTTTATTTTAAAAAAATTGTGATAACATCATAAAAAATATTAGAATTATTCGTTGATCCTTGTTTAATTTAAATAACATTGAAATTTTAAATCTAAAAACATTTTTTAAATCATTTCTGATACAAAACGTCTGCTTGCAAAAGGATGTATAATAAAATTGAATCACTATCATGATTTTACTTAAAATTTTTTCTTAATCATTTTAGTATTCTCGATAATGTGTTATAAATCTACGGAACGTTCTATATAGTCGATTACAGAAATTAAAAAATGGGTTATTTTATGATACGTTGTCATCGATTAAAGTCGAAGAAAACATTCGTTAATATTACTTAAAAGCTTTGTTTATCTAAAATAATATGTTTATTCTTTAGAAAAATCGTGGATCAAGAGATTGAAGTGATATTGCCATATTTTATGTTTTTTGTTGGTTATGAAGATGTTTGGAGCTTGGAAATGACGAAGATTATAATATAAACAAGATTGCTGCCTGAAGATAACAGCTTTACAAGACAAACTGGAGGAATATATCGATAAGAGCCTTTGTCGATCGAAAACAAAGACGAGAAGGCAACATACAATCTCATGGATTTGCTCGTCGTTGCTTCAGGCTCCGTGATAAATAATCGGATAACAGATAGAGAATGTACAAATACAAGTCGAGGAACAAACTTGTCTATCTATCTACACTCGGAAACAAAATTAGTCGGGATCAACGTCAACAAATATCCGTATGTCTGTCTTAATTGTTCAAAAATGACGATGATATGCTTCCGAGTAATATTCCTAACGGTGAGATGTGGATCTTCTTCAAAACGGGTATCGGTTTCAACATCATGAATATCATCAGGGGTGAAGAGCTTCTTTATTATGGAATACAGTCGATTCCGCTTAATTGGCACCCATTCCAGTAAGTTTCAATGATGCAGTGTCCCTTTGTACACAGTCCAACCACGTCAGCCTTGGTCTTCCTTTCCTCCGGGGACAGGAAGGCTTGTTAACCATAAGCCTTTTCAACGGCTGACTATCCCGCATCCTTGACACGTCGTCAAATACGGCTCCAAATAATCGTCTTCTCCAGGATATCCAGTTGTCGCTCATCTTGTTTTTTCAAAGGCCAACAGTTAGACCCGTATGTTAGGACAGGCTTGATGAGGGTCATGTAGAACTCGACTTCGATCTTCCTTGAGAGTAATCTCAACCATATATGCTGTTCAGCATGGTTCTTCTTCGTACTTCCGCATTGGTTTCATTCTTTTTTATAATAAGTGAGCTGAGATATATGAATTTCTTGACGACCACGAAGCTGTACTTTTCGACTCCCATGGGTTCAAGGATTCATCCTTGGCATATGAGCATGTATTTTGTCTTGTCTAGGAAAATATGATTTTCGTATCCCTCAAGTGTTCAGCATTTACTTCTTCACTAATGCCCTTTTCACTATTTATATTTTATATCATGTCTTACTTTCCATCGAGATAACCAAACGGCAGTTGCTTTGAAATCCTTCTCGTTCTTCTCAAAATTTTCTTCTCGACTAAGTCACGACACCGTAGATTTTGGTACGCCAGTTAACTCAACGAGCTGGTGGAGACTCTAGTGTAAATAGGCGGCCTTTTAAATTGATCAAGCAAATCAAAGAATGGAATTTTGGCTTCAGTCATCTAATCATGTGTTTGATTTGTATACTTCTCTCTTAAAAGTTATAAACAATTCTTCTTAAATCGGCAACATCATGTCTGAGGATTGTGACAGTTGAATGACTTGTTTTGAATCTTCTTGATTTTGGCACTTCAGGATCCTCTGCATTCCGCATATTGGATCGCATCTAATATAATGGAGGCCGTCGATGGGTGCCCTGCCCTTTCACGTTAGTCATTATAAGTTTCCAAGAGTAACGAGCTTCTCCAGGCTATCGTTTCTTCTAGCGAGATGTCCAAAGTATCGAAGAATTCTTTTGAGACATGTAGTAGAAAGTCGGTCATCTTTATCGTTCCAAATTTCTTTTAAGACAAACTTGTTTGTTTGTACCACATTTGAAAGGTGTCAATTTTCTTTTCATATTCTTCTTTATAGTCCAGGTTGTATATCTTTAACATATCATTTTTAGTCATCCCTATTCGCCTTCTTATTTCTGGCTCACAATTTCCGTTACTCGTAAGTAAAGATCCGAGATATAGAAATTATTCAACCCTTTCCAGATCTGTAATATTAACGGTTTCTGGATAGCTGATTGCTTTTATCGACTATCAGCTCTTAGTTTTTTACTTTCATAGACAACTCTTTTGGGCAGTTTTGGTCATTTCTTCTTCAATGATACAGGTTTTACATTTATTTCATGTTTTATTTATTTAAAAATGTACATAATATGTATATGTA
>JAGXCT010031063.1:0-11383 GCA_022495035.1 Philopotamus ludificatus
TACTTTGCTTCGGACTTCCACGGAATAGCTGAGTTGCCAATTTTAATCGGAGGGGGCTGATTTGAACGTTTAAAACGGGATTAATATATTGGTTTTAAGAATACACCGCTTGTTATTGAATGGAGAGGGGGTATTCGAAATGTGCCGCTTGACTTTAAACGGAGTGGGAGAATGTTCTAAGAGCTACTTTACGTGAGAAGGATAAGGGCGCACTCGAGAACATCGAGAGCCCAGAAATGATACGGACGGACTACGCCGGTTTATAACAACTGTATATGTATTTGTATTATTAAATAAATCTTTGAAAAAGTGTGAAAGGGTAAAGAAAGTTATTAAAAAAACCTTTCCCAAACTACAGTTATTTTATTTGATTGTATTTTATTATTGATCATTTAAAAGCAAAAAGCATTAATTTATCCAGGGCTTTTTTGTAAAGTAACACCATGGAACGGCGTTCTCTCATCTTTTAAATTAAAATATAGTTTTTATTTTTTTAAACACAAATTTTACGCGCTTTTAATATAATTGAGTTCAATTTATTTTATTATAAAAGCCCTGATTTTACCCTGTTGTTATATTTTAAATTTGACTATTATTATCAGTGTTGACATATGTGTGTGTTCGCGCGGGGCAATTTCTTCAGTGTGGCAACACTGCGAACGTGACCAGTGGTCGGCACTGTCGATGGTAGAAAGCGACGTTCACTCTGTAATTGGTTTAACATCTCGATTTTAAACAAATTTAAATTTGCCAAAATTAAAAACATCCGCTTTTCTAATTATTTGCAAAAAAACAATTAAAATATACGCGCAGCTTTGCGATTTGCGACGCAGAATTTGGAATTTGCATCCATCATGACTCACTGATTTGTCACAGGGGACATTATATGTCGATGAACCGGTTCGATTAAAACACTTACCTTAAATTTGATTATTAACCCCCCCGTTCCAAAGTTTATTATCCATCACTAAACACAATGTTATAGTCGATATAATTTTGACGTACCGAGTACGATACAGTTTTATCTTAGTGTCTGATTTTAATCGTGAGCATTTCCCGATACAATTTTCATTGAAAATCAGTTTTTCCAGCTGATAATAAATCGTGAGTCTATCCGTTTAATTCTATGTATATAATATATTGGTTTTAATAAATAATTTGTATATATTCATGCGACGTATATAAATAAATCTTTTGATGATGAATTTTGACTTTAACAATTTAATCTCGGTCTTCTTCAACATCGGAATTAATTATTATGCGTACAATTTAGAATGTGTTCATCTCGGCTTGTTTTATTTGATTTTATTTTTTCTCCTTGCTCTCTCTCTACACACTTTCGATCATTGTTATCAGACGTTAAAAAAACTGGTACAAGGCTACAGCTTCTTTCTGTTACGATCTATACTACTATCAGTCTTCTGTGTTCTGTTCTTCTCTGCATGTCTAAAGGATAGAAGAATTCTTTTCACGCACATTATACACAGTCCAGCTCAATTCTTCATCTCCAGGTCCTCGATATTGAATCAATGAGACGTTCAACCTATGTCCGTCAATATCATTAAAATTTTATACCTAATTATTGACTAAAAATCCGTTTATTTCAATTAAAATCAACACGATCTTAATTTTTTTGAAATTCTTAAATGAAGTATGGACCAGAATTTAATGCCGCAGCGTATATTTATATCTATAATAAATAATATTAAATATTTACTCCTCACTCTATCTAATATTGCGTCAGTCCATATTTATTTATGGCATTTCTTTGAACTATAAACGCCTTTTATCATTATACAAATATTATGTTCATAATAACGCACATAAATTATCATATATTTCTGTCTATGACACCACAAATGGTGATAACTCGGACCGCACATTGCCGGATTTATATTAATTATGTAAATCTGTCTGATAAAATGTGTATCGTTTAATTGCAGCGAATTATTTTGAACACTTCGTATATGTGCTTATCATTGAAACGATATTATTTTAGATTTAGACCACAAATAATCGAGGCAACGGTACTTAATATTAGCGGAAATGGCTTGGACGGGATATCAAAAATTGTTGGCGCTGGTGCTCGTCGTCACGGGATCCATCAATACACTCTCGACAAAATGGTCGGACACACTCTATTCGAAAGGATCGGACGGGACTGTGAGGGAATTTCAGCATCCGTTTTTACAGGTATTTATTATATATATTTTATTCGATGCCAATATTTTGTTTTAATTATTTTTTGTGTGTTTTCAGTCGAGTTTTATGTTTTTGGGCGAGATGATGTGTCTGCTCGTTTTTAAATTGTTGGTTTGTGGATATGCCGGCCGTCAGACCGCCCCGACTCGTACTAGCGGATTGATCAGCGGTAACCAACGATTTAATCCGTTTATCCTCATGGTGCCAGCGATGTTTGATCTCGTAAGCCATACATTTACATCGTCATCAATAATCACTATGAATGCAATAAAATATCCAACTAATATATTAGGGGGACCGGAAAGTAATCAAAAATTGGCGAAAAACATTTATTTATTAAAAAAATCTTAAACATTAATCAACACTTATTTTCAGTTGTTCCAAGGGCAGTTGTTCGATTCCTTTTTTAAAAAACTTCTCTATATTTTGTTAATTACTTCTGCCTTGGTTGCATTTAATCCTTTATCAGAAAAAATGTAGTATATAATGGTGATGCAAGTCTTCGTTATCAGTTTTTATCTTACAAAGATGTTTCTTCCGCAAATCGATTTATTGATCTGATGTACCGATATTAGTTCAGTTTTATAAATCGATCGCGTCCGTTCCAGCAAGTAGAATTAGAGACGTTAATCCAATTATTTTCTGAGGTCTTTGATATCCAGATATGTCGAAGAACGTTTGTGTCGGCTTCATTAGTGGCGTCCCATTGTGAAGAGATTTCTCAGGAATGTAGTTGTTCTATGCGGGACCACCGATGTAGTGCGGATTTTTCATTTTGAGTGTTCGATCAATGAGGAAAGCTCCGGTTGGGACTTGCATCTGTGCAAAGCTCTTGTAAGAAGCACAGGATAGCTTCTTTTCTAGTCTTAACTCTTTCCTGTCAGCCTTTTCTGAACCCGAGGTGCACTATCATCATCATCATAGGCGCAATAGCCCTATTGTAGAGCTCTGGCCTCATCCAACATCCTTTTCCATTTTATCCGATCTGCATCGCTCCATCTTCCAACCTCAGCCTCAGTCTTCCTTTCCTCTGGGAACAGTAAGGCTTATGGTTAATCATAAGCCTTCTGGGGGGCTGGCTGTCCCGCATCCACCGACTCTAACGACAGCTATGTCGTCGTCGAATAAGGCTCCAAATATCCATCTCAGAATCCTCCTCTCCAGGATATCCACTTGACACTCATCTTACTTTATCAGAACCCAACATACAGACCTGTGTGCTAGGATGGGCCTGATAAGTGTCATGTAGAGCTACGTTTCTCCATCTTCCGGTAAGTTTCAATGACGCAGTGTCCTGTACACAGTCTAAGTACCTCAGCCTTGATTTTCCTTTCCTCTGGAGACAGAAAGTCTTGTTAACGATAAATCTTTTAAGCGGCTGACTGTCCCGCATCCTCGGCACGACTTTTTAACAACAGCTGTGACCGGTATATCCTTGTATAGTTGGTACAGCTCCTCGTTGCTTCGGATACGCCATTCCCCGTTGTCGAATACGGCTCCAAACACTCGTTGGAATTCTCTTCAGGATATCTAGTTGTCGCTCGTCTTGTTTTGTTGTCCAGACATTCAGACCCGTATGTTAGGACGGGCCCGATAAGGGTTTTGTAGAGCTTGACTTTGGTCATCTTTGAGAGGGTCGTCTTTGGTCATCTTTGACTTTGATCATCTTCGTACCTCCAAATTGGTTTCGTTGTTAAATGAGCCGAGATATGTGAATTCGTGGACGGCTTCGAACCTGTACTCTTCGACTCTCAGGGGTTCAAGGATTGGTCCTTGGCATATGAGCATGTATTTTGACTCCGTGTCACCTTTGTTGATTGTTATTGGCTGGCATACATCCTTGAGAGCCGCCCGAGATCTGGTCACAATGTCTCTCCTGATTGATCTCCTAATTTCCCAAGATTCCAGGAAACACTCAGGATGCCTCCAACATGAAAGTCTATTATAACTGCCTTTATATTACCTGGAGTTAAAAATAGGGAAGCTAGCGTTCCTCGGTCGGTCCAGGTTCATTCCTGCGAGAACACCATTAGAAAATATTTAATATAAATGTCTAAATATAATAATAATTGAAAAAAAAAGATTTCTTTCCGAACATCCTAATGTATTTTATTATTATATCATTAATATGTATTTAAATTTGATTAGATTGGAACGTCGATTATGTACATCGGATTGAATCTGACGTACGCGAGCAGTTTCCAAATGTTCCGTGGATCCATAATCGTTTTTACGGCGTTGTTCTCCGTAATATTCCTTCAAAAGAAAATCGTCACGAGGGAGTGGATGGGAATCGGTCCGTTATCATTATTAAATCGTTGCGTTCGCTTTGACGTTTTCCTCATTTTGATTTTGTTTTAGGTTGTGTTATCATCGGGCTTATCATCGTCGGTGCTTCCGATTTCGTTAACAAGGATTCGACGCAGGCATACGGACAGAACAGTATTATAACCGGCGATTTACTTATTATTCTAGCGCAAATAATATCCGCCGCACAAATGGTTTATGAAGAAAAATGCATCACTGGTATTGCAGATTAAAATTTTTGGGATCAAAACACGTCTGGTGATTGTCTGATTTTTTAATTTTATTAATTCAGGTCTGGATATACCGCCGATGCAGGCCGTTGGCTGGGAAGGCGTGTTCGGTTTCACCATTCTGTTGATATTACATGTCATATTTTACTATATTCCGGCTGCGCCTCCGTTCAGCAACAATCCACGAAACACCGTGGAAGATGCAGTCGATGGCATGGTCCAAATCGGTAAGATTTATTATGTTTGATGTTTATTTGAATTGCTTTCTAACCCGAAGCGGGTCTTTGCCACCTGGGCTTCTTCTATCCACCTCCCAAGCACTAGTAGAGGCGCGTCCAACTCAACCAGGACTGCCATGCTTGTCCTCCAGTTTAACTAGGCTCTTCGAATACGGGTCAGGTTGCCAGCTACGAGCCCGGGATTGTAACAATAATAATCGGATGTGGCTAGGAACGATTCATATTTGATTTATAGTCTGATTGGGTGCTATAGGAACTTCCGGTATCATGAATGTGATACCGAAATATCACGGAGAGCGGGCTGAGCTACTTATACTTCTATAGAATTCACGGAATCAAGATTACGCCCAACCGCGATCTCAACCACGTCCGATACCAACACTCAATTCACGATAAAACATAATTTTAATCATTATTAGGGGATGTTTCTCATCTTCCTTTCCGTTTATCAACGTTTTTCTCTTGAAGTGTGTTGCATAACTTCAAGAGAAAGTAGTCGGAACGAGCAAGGTCTAAGAAATATGAAGGGTGTGGCAGAATGCTTGGGACATTCTTGCTTTATGATGGCGTCCGTTATCGTGATGAAGAATTATTCCTTTTCTGTATTAAAAATTAGACATTTGATATTTATTTTCCGGTTTAATCTTTCCAATTGTTGACAGTAAACATCTGCAGGAAATATTCCTTTTAAATCTAACCAAATGCACAAAAGTACTCTTTGGAATGTTAAACTAGGCTTAAGGGTAGGAAAGGGAATTTGATTCGAAGTAACCCTCTGCCTTTTTGTGTAAAAATAGACTAATTCTCAGTCTCGACAACATTTGTTTTACCGATAAGGACCTTGGAGATTTTAGTCTCTGGGATAATTCCTCGATGGTTAATCGAGGAATTATAGATATCTATATGTCATCATCGAATTTAGAAGTTCGTTCAGATTCAGGTGCAATCTTTTAGATTCTATTTCCCGATTTGAAACTTTGAAACCTAAATAGACATCTAAGTACTGTCAGCATTTGACCATAAATCTATTTAATAGCTTTAGGCTATGTTTCATTCGAGCCCTGGTCGACATCTTAACCTTAATAATATTATTAAGGCTTGAAAAACATGGAAAAATAAACAGAAGGCCAGCCTTTACTCCTAGATGTGATATCTGGCAGTAACGGCTTTCCTTGCGGTTTGATGCCAAGAGTATCTGGCAGAAGGGACTCTCCTCGGACAATCACGACGCCAGCTTGTCCTGTGGATGATTGTCTTAATAAAAGGCCATGTTGACGTGAGGAGAGTTTCCAGGGTCGTCATCGTGAAGCACATACTCAATGTGGCTCCATCTCCTGAGCGAAATGCAGAAAGACGGGCGGGATGCCAAATGTTGTCAGGGCACGTTACGATAAGTAGAGTAACCACCGCAGTATTATATATTTAATTAACCCCGTAGACAATAAGTTGAGTTCACGCAAATTGGTTGTATACATATTTTTGGGTTTTTTTTTTAGATAAAGCTCTTCCAGTGCTATAGATCAAAGGTTTCTTGAGCATCCTCAATGCTTGTAAAATAGCCCTTAAGGCCCTCAATATGGACGGAACGAGTTTATTTCTTCTTCATCGGAGAGTTCTCCGTCGGACAAGTTTCTGTGAATGACAGTCCATTACATTGAGACATTAGAGCCAATATCCACATAATTTAGCAAGGGTTGGTCAGAAATTATTCGATGGCATTGTGCTCCGTAATATCTTATATTTCTTGTATTTCTATTAAAATTGTTATAATAATATATTTTATAAAGCGTAAATAATTTAATATCAATTGCATCTGTGGTTTGCAGACGCTGATATATTAAACATATTTTTTTTATTATCGTGTTTTTAAATGTGCGGTTGCATTAGATTTCCGGTGCAATGCTAAATATATTATTTTGATTTTGAAGTCGATCATGCTAGACTCACTTTGAAACTAGATAGTTATGGATTCTCGGATAATCTCGTACGTTTCTTTTCGAGTTACGTTACCTTTCGGAATTCTGCAGGGGTCAAATTTAGGACCTTTATTATTTATTTTATACATAAATGATATATTCATCGGGTCCTTAATTGTAAATTATCACTCTTCGCAGACTATTTAAAAATATTTCAATCCGTTACTTCAACGGAAGATGAAATGAGTCCGATTCCGATATTTATCCAACTGCGACTCAAAAAGGTTCTATTTTAACAGGTTGTTGTCCAATTTTTTCTTGTTATAGCCATAAAAATAAAACAAGACCAAACTTTATTAATTATTTATTAGAATTTATTCTTAAAAACAACATTGCTTCTATTAAATCTGTATTCGTGGAAGCTCTCAGATCAGAATTGAGGATTTTAAGAGCGGAAAAATAACTGCTCTACGGATACTTGGGTTAGCGGCAATGATGTAACGGTCAACGTTGAATCTTTTACGATTTCCGGATACCGCTGTATTGCTATTTTAACATTTGATTTATAAGCTCGGTAAATTTTTCCACCATTTTCAATGCATCGTAAAATTAATTTTTAAATTTTGAAATAATATCTCCTTCGTCTACTATATTGGGACTCAAATGAAGACGTTTAATTTCTTCTAGTTCGTTAAGATATTTTTTAAATCGTCTTCAGATTCGGCGGTGTCGAATGAAGATGATGATAATTCAAGTATTGATTGATCAAAGCTGCCTGATGTCGTATCGTTTCCCACTCGAAGGCTTTTTATACGAATGGTTAATTCAAACAGAGCGTTCTTAGCTCTATTTATTTGTTCTTCCGTCAATATGGATCGAACCATGGGGATCTGTTGATCCCAGTCAATAGAATATCATTGTTCAGTAAATGTTTTTCTCTGCATTTATTCGATCTCTGAATTTTAGACAAACGAAAAATAATGCTCTTCCATTCCATGCAAAATTCACCAAAACGCATTGCTTGCTGTGCACATTCACTATTACGCAATTAAGATTTCGTAATTTAAAAAAATGGTCAGAGTCCCTCATTTTTCACGACTCATATATTAACACTATACAGTCCGCGCGGTTACACGATTAAACTATGCCAGAGGCCGACTGTTTTTTTAAAGAATTGCTTACAAAAAAATGACCTTCACTGAAAAGGTTTGAGATCACTGAATTATGGTCGAAAGTAAAAACAACACATTTGTTGTGTGATCGGCCACTAACGTTTGAAAAAAACATAACACAAGCTGTGTGTAGTCGCCCACTAAGCGTTGGCGATGACACAACATGTGTGCGAACGATCGCACACATGTTGTGTAATCGGACTGTATAGTGTTGATGCAATCGAAATATATATTATTTAATTTTCAGCAAACAATGGACTGCTGATCGTCGCCGTATTGGGCGGAGTTATATCGATAGCGTTCTTCAATTTCGCCGGGATCAGCGTCACGAAAGAAATGTCTGCGACGACGAGAATGGTCCTCGATTCCATCAGGTATTTAAAAGTTGCGTATAAAATATAATTCATGGATAAATTGCTTATTTGTTCCGTTGTGATTCAGGATTCTTGTGGTTTGGGCGGTTTCGTTGGCCGTCGGCTGGCAACTATTCCATTGGCCGCAGATCGTCGGATTCGTCGTACTTATCATCGGAATGTGTTTGTACAACAATGTGTTTATTGATAAAATCATGAGTCGCTTCCAGAAAGAACCGATGGCCGAACCTATAATCAGTCACGACGCCACCGAAAACTTTGACGAAATGAACGCTTAATCATATTTTTTTGATTCTCATTACATGTAGATATTTTTATTTTAAAAATCGGAGGCATATGTATACATAATTAATGTTTTTTGAACTTATTATTATTATTGAGGTGAGTGTGTTAGTTGAAATGTAGTTCGATGCTGTATTGATTGTTTGCATCGGATTTTTTCTAAAAATTTTCCTAAGCGATGCATATGCGTCAACTGTAAGACTGAATAGTTTGGAAATTACGTTTGAAAAATGTATTGGGCAGTGTTTCCGTTGATATAAAACGAATAAATTATAAATATTATACAACATTTAACCATAATTTTAAAAATATAATTTATCGTAAAAAATGTAAATTACATATATTGTATTATAAATTTTGTTGACGATTTAAAATTCAACATCAACAGTATGCTGATTCTCGGGTACACGAAATCAATCAAACGGTGATATAATTGTAAAACGATTCTTGTAAAATAATGTATAATTAGTATCCGTTTTATGTATTATTACATTTAATATGTATTTTTTATAACAAATATATTGATATACATTAATTTAATTTTTTTTTCTACAAATATTACGAGAGGGTAAATAAAATTAAATTGTTTTCATTTTAAAAATACGTTTATTATAAATATCAATTTAGCATATAGTAAATACAAATTTATGTCTTTGGTTTTATAAATAATTAGTATATATCGAACAGCTCGAGTGTTGTAATCTTACAAATTCCAATCTTAATGCGTCAACGAGTCGGCTAATTTCCATTAGAGTCAAATGTCGATTTGACGAAACAAATAAAAACCAAAAACAAAAACAATGAGATTATGGCAATGCAAAACCGGCTGGTTTTTTTTTATTTTTATTATTTGTTAATCACTCATATCACGAAATCAAAAATTAGGGACTCAATTACAATAATTTATATAATAAATTTTGCCATGATTCCTAAATTTCCGTTATAACATATCGAATCTAATCAAAAAATCATTTCATCTAACTTTTATCTACATATATATAGAATTAAAAATAAGGATTTAGTATATTGAATGTCACTCGTGTTCGTAACGTGAGTTTATTTTTTTATCATTCTGTAAAAATTCAGAAGCATAAGCGGTGACATTGAATATTATTTTTATGAATTAAAATTTGTTCAAATTCCAAAACAATCGATTGAGATTAGGCTGATTCGGCTCTCGGCTTATCTACCTCGTTCAACGGCAGCTCTTCGGGCTTGCTCTTGGCCGGCTGCCGCAGAAACACGGTGTGATACAGGAACGCGGACACTCCCGATCCCAACAACGGTCCCACCCAATAAACCTTAACGGGAAAAAAAAATCATCAAACACAATGCACATTGACCGAATAATATATTCGTATGAAATAATCTTACCCAATGCTTAGACCAATTTCCGGTCCATAGCGCCGGGGCAAAACTCCTCGCCGGATTCATACTGGCGCCAGTGTACGGGCCCTAGACAAAAATAATCATAAATATAATAAGCGTATAGCGTTATCAGCGATCGTAAATTTAAACTTGAAGCGTATTTTTAATCATCTCGTGTGAGATACGATTGTAAATATATTATTTATAAATCTGGGGGTGTGTCTGATTATCTCTGTAATTTCTATATCTTGCACAATGGACATTGAACGACGTCATTTTTTAAATAAGATTATCGCGTTTAAGTTACTCATTACGCGGTTTGATAAAAAAATATGCGAAATTTTTAAATTTCGCCACAATTTGTTTGTTTTTGTGATGGAGCACTTGTTCTTGACGTATCGTTGAGTGTCGAAAAGGTTTCACGTGTTAAGATGTGCTCGACGTTAATTCCCGAAGATCCCAATCCCAAAGTTCCCCAAGATAAAAAAACATTAAAGGATGACATCGAGGAGATAATAGCCATAACGACGACCTCTGAAGGATCTAAATGTGATTAAACATAAACATCCATCCCTCATATTATTTTGCCCAGTTTTGAACTAACGCAATTTTTAAACCCTAGTTTAACCTAGCCGTTCCGATTGATATTTTTTTATTTCCCATGATTTTTATTTTACTTGAATATCTCGTTTAATCATTAAATCTTTAAGAAATTATTCCTCCGAGTCCTTAAGTCGCGTCTATGCATGCTCTATGAAGCTTAGGGGACTTAAAGTCCCCCCATCGGGTGCTGTCGCTCATTTTTTTACATCTTATAATTTAATCTATGAAAAAAGTGCTGATTATCTGGGTAGAAGATCATACACAAAATCATCTTAAGAAACTCACTCATTTTTGTGATAACAAAGGACATATAGAAGGGTAGGGAGTCTCTTCATAAACTCAAAATAAAGGGCGAACTTGCTTTTGTTGATGCAAAAAAGAGGATAATTGTAGAACCGATGAAACCGGATTATACTGTACGTAAATGCCCAACTCCTAGTGGCTTCAAGGTAGCAAAGGATCATTGAATTATGAACCTGTTCTGCTAATCAACTGAGGTCTCTAGTGAAATTGAAGTGTATAAACATGGACTAGAATCCTGTATATTGGATGAACGTTTTGGTCCAAAAACGGAAGGATACACGATTAAAAAATCTTTTAATGCCAAATACTGTTTAGAAAATCAAACCATTAAATCGGGGATCACCTTAACCCTTAACACTATCGTGGCCGCATCAAATTACCAAAAAC
>JAGXCT010031064.1:0-11402 GCA_022495035.1 Philopotamus ludificatus
TTTTTTTTTTAAAATAGATGCTAAAATACGTGTCTCTACTAATTAGTGTTAGAATCTAATGAAGCGTTTGTTATTACTGTCCTGTGTTTTAAAGTATCTGTTATCCACTTCTGTATTTTTTTTATTGTTGTTTATCCATTTCTTGATATCCAGCCATACAAATCCGCAGGTCCCGTTGGAATTTTAAAGCTCATCATAAGTGAGAAAATACTGTTTCATCCTCTCACTTAATTACAAGTCCATGTAAATTAAAGCAGCTGTTAGTTGATAAATTTCACGATTTTATTAACCCCTTTTCTGGGAATCGTGTCTTTACAAATGAATCTTGTAAAAGTATAGTATTTGTTCCATTCGGATGTTATTTCAAAACTATATAAAAAAAGGAATTGTATCAGTGACAATAGCGACAATCCATGACTTTTCCAAAATTTATAATGCAATAAAAAAAATGAGATCACTCGAAATCACCGCGTAAGTGAATGTATCTGACATTTTCATCAGTCGCCCTTGTATTAGATTTTTTTGGTACAAAATTTTGTTTTTCAATCTCAAAATATTTTTTATCAAACAATGTCCTCGAGCGCATGACCATATCTAATCCACTGTCAAATTTATCACATCGAATTTCCTTGTAGCAATTTTTTCATATTTGTTTTTGATAGCGGTATGCATATAATTCTTGTTGTACGTTTTTCACAATTTTCATGTTCTTGAATAATGATTATAATTAAGTTTCTGCGACTCTGCATTCCGTTGTCAGTTTGGCCCATGTTAGCATGCTTTCCATACATAGCTTTCTTGGTTATATCGGAATTAGATTTAATGTCTCAATGGTTTTATCCAGAGTGCACCAATGGGTAAGGTCGAATAAAATACCGGATGATATATATATCAGATTTCCTTTCTATTTATATACATATAACTTCATATATGCAAGGTTTGAATTTCGCGGGCTGTACAATTCAAGTTTACATAATTTTTGGTGTTATACACTTCTCCATAAAGCATATTGACACTAATGTCAATATGCAAGGGCACAAATTAATATTGATAAATAATATTTTTTTGCATCTATATTTTTTAAATCAGTAATAAAAGTATTATTCTTACACCGGCAACACTTGCTCTTTCATTTGCAATGGCGCCATTGACCGGTGTTCGACAGCATCTCTCGTGCTACAGCGCACTTTTGATCCCGATACGGTCCCGACCTCGAGAAAATGTGTCTATTTATGCCTAATTAAAATAAAAACCGGTCGAACGCGCCGAAAAGGTCAAAAAATTATTTATAGCCGTTTGATCGGTAAATCGAGCGTTAGTTTCGAATAGAATGGGGGCGGTTCCCTTTGTTGTCGCGGAAATCGGCATTGGAACCTGGACCTCTGCTGTTTTATGGGAAAATAATTGCCGGAGTTTACGCGGGACTGGACCGGCGGGGAGCATCTCACCGTGGTCACCCTCACTCACCTGCTGCGAGCCCAACATAAAGCACAGTATTTTTTGACGCGCAACATTCACAGTCCCTCGGAGATATCAACGCGCAACTTCAATTAAAAAAAATATCCTGCAAATTTTAGCGCCTTGCTTAAATTACTAATCATTATTAAAACATATTAGTGCTCGCATACGGTGATAATAATTTATGTGAAATTTAAAATTATAACACAATACATTTTTTTGTGTCTTAGTAGCTGCTCACCGCACTGAATAAATAATTAACAACGCTATAGAAACGTATCGGCTAGTGGTGGATTTATTAATTTCGTATCATTAGCATTTTTTCGGGTCTGAGACTACCCACTGCGATCACTACATCTATCACTGTTTTAGGGAGAGAACAAGCCGCCCGTTGTAGTATGCCGAACTAATGTCTATTTTTTTTTACTTTATCACAGGTATTTCAACATTTCTGCAGCCGCTATTTTTTTTTTATATGCGTACGTATGAATAATCGGCTAATTTCTGCCTTGCAATTAAAATTGACTGATTGCGTGTCAATTTCACATAAAAAATCGTACTATTTGGAATCCAAATTTTCAACTTCAATTATACTTGATGAAAGTAAAATGTAAAAAAAAAAACTTTTATCATGGCAGTGATTGAAGTGAAGCCGCCGTTGCTAATTATTAAAAAAAATGTATCGATTCGTATGATTCACTTGCACACGAATGCTGAGTCAATTTAATGTTAATTATTTGAAAATGTCTATTTATTTTATACTTGACCCACATTTTGAGCGATATATCCTACTGTTTCGTAGAATGGTATCGTGCGGCTGTTCCTTCACCTGTATGCTAACCAATCGTGTTTTACACAATACTTTTAAATACAGGAATGATTCTGATATTTATTAAATTCACCTAGAATATGTATCTAATCATATAGATACATAATAAATAAGCGAACACAACTTTTCTTAAATTATTAGATCATAATTACAGGAGTTTAATACTAAAAATATTATATAAATGACAGTATTCAAAACATTCTCTAACAATTTATCAAAAATAGTATTTTTTTTATATACATACACATATAATAAATAAATTTTAGCCTGCCATTTGCCATGTTCATTGGAAACAGTTTTGTTCAAAGGGGCCACCCCGCCGAGACATTACTTTTATTTACGCTCCCCCACATTCAAACTGTTCTCCCATTGTTCATACCCCCTCCCCCCTCCAATCTTACCCCATAACGTTTGTACAATTGTTGTCTGGAAGCGATATCACTCCGAGTCCAATGATTTGTGTAATCTAGCGATGGAAGCTAGCCGCCGTTCTCCGATCCGTGAACACACAGGGCACTTGCATACAAATACGCTTATGATGAATGACTTGACCCGCGTCTTTACCTCATCATTGCGAATTGCAAAAAGGCGAGCCGTTCCCTGGACGGGTCCGGCACTGCGGGGGTCTGGGGCCCCGGCTCTGACAGCCAGTCTACCTGGTGGAGTACCTGCCTGCCTCGTAAAGACGAGATCGGAGCGAGACGAATCATAGTGCAAAATGTGACGACCGTCGCGTTAATATGGACTTGCATCATTTGATACAGCGCATTACGGTTTACGCAGACGAGGTGAGCGGCAACGTCAGCTTCGGGGATTGGACCAGTGAGACATCGATTTTAGATACAAATAGGGATATAACGTTCCGTCTGTATCTCGTTGTCGACGCTTCGGTCAGTTTTTAGATTTACGAGGCACGCGCTTAGCTCCGCACAGAGCCCCCTTGTATCATGCACATCCCGAAGATGCGTATCATGCGATAATGCATGCGCGCAGGCTTCACTCTCGTCCTCAATGGTCTTTGTGTTCGTTCGACTGAGCCAGCAAATAAAGCAACAAGTCTTTTGACGATATTCACAACGAAGCCGTAGAAAATTATGAATTCATAAGAGTCTTTGCGAAACTGTGCAACGAGATTAAAGCGCGAACAGCCTTTCCCCGAGTTGCCATTTAAAACGACAATATAATGCGGACAACTGTACAATTGCGGTTATAAAGGTGAAACATATGCGTCAATCAATTATACTAATTTAAATGAATCATTATAAATGTACGACTCGAGGACAATACATCGAGTTTATCGATATATCGGTTAGCTAAACACGAATGTAAATATCGATCGTTCGATTATTTGCGCTCGTCGGCGGTGACTATGAATTGTTACGCGAACGAGCAATAATTTAATCGGATCGTTTCGTTCGGTTCCAGGTCTGGTTTCAGAACAAGAGGTCGAAGGAGCGCCGACTCAAGCAGCTGACCTCGATGGGCAGGGGGCCCTTCTTCGGCTCCTCGCGCAAGATGAGGGGCTTCCCCATGAACCTCTCGCCGGGGGGCCTGGACGAGGGACCCGCGGGGTTCCCTTACTTCGCCACGGCGGACGTCAAGTTCGAGTTCGGATACGGAGGCCCGCCCTTCCACGGCCACGACGGGCCCTTCTTCCCCGGACACCATCCGCCGGGACCCATGTCCTTCGGCCAGCAAGGTAAAGATATCCAGGAGAAAGCGAAACCCACACACACACATGCGCGCGCGCGTAAACTCCGACATAACCTCCAAACTTAACCAAAGTATCAGCTCATTAGCATCGAAGACGGCGTGCGTGATTAATGCCGCCGATTACACCGTGACAATGACGGATACCGTTCGGTTAGAGCGACGTTAACCGCAACGGTTAATCGAGATTAGCGTCCCGGGTCTCGTTATCCGTCGCACGAACGCCGAGCGACGAATCTCGGCTCGTTTCGCAAGATTTTATTGCGAGACGTTTTAATTTGATTCTCGTTTATTGCTCGATCAAATTTGCATCGGTCGTTTTAATTATTGCGAAATCATAAGGGCACGCGATACTAAAACGGCGCAGGACGCCTTTGAAGCGCGATACCTTTTTCAATATCCCAAACAATAGTCTAATTTTGAGAGAAACGTCCGCTATATTTAATTAGCGAGAATTTTTACTGATTAACTTTCGAGTATTCATTCTAAATAAGATTAAATTAACGAACGAAAAAGGGTTAAACGCGCGTTAACCGATTATATTGTCACAAAAGTATGCAAAATAAAATTAAAACATTAATACGCCCGGCTCTATGATAATATTTTGACTCAATTTCTTATAATCGATCATATAAAAATGACGGATGAGCCGATTTTTATTGCCGACGTTTCCGCGATTAATAATAACGAATACACACATATCAATCAAACGGCAACGGTATCGATAACGCCTCAGACCGAAAACTAATCGACGGATCGGATCCGGCCGCTCGTCGACGCCGGCGCCGCCGGGATTTTCCGAGTTTTCTCGCGACGCGCGCGCCGATTAGACAGTAGAATTTCGTAGACGATGTAGAATTTGAGTTACAAGCTATAGCTCGAATTTTTACTGTACTATCCGCTGTACAGTATTTTTTGTTCCAGGCGGACCGATGGAGCACGGAGGGCCGATGCCGATGGGCTTCGAGGGGGGCGCGCTGGAGGGCGGATTCCTGGCGCAGGGCGGGCCGCCCCCGGAGCACCTGCTGGCGGGGCTGCCGCGCGGCTCGCCCGACTACCTGCAGCCCTCCTTCAACGACGGCTCGCCCGGCCTGCACAGCGAGGGGCTGGTCTGGTAGCTAAAGGCCGAGCCGCGGGACTGCGCCGAGTGATGCCGCCCGCGGCTGGGGGACCCGCGCTGGAGCCCCGCCCCGCCTCCCCGCAACAGGCCCATCTCCATAGCCTCGGTTATGGACTGTATCGAGAGGTTTCAAAAGACATACACGTAAACGACGTTCTGTGCAATCGTCGCCGTTTGCGATCGAGTGGGTCGCGTTGACCGAGGAGGACGCTAATCGAAGGAGAGTTTTGAATTGTTTTCTTCCCGAATTTAAACGATATTTATTTATATGTTAAGTGTTACTGGATTATTTTGCATATAAAATATGTGTTTATTATTTAATTTACTATATCTGATCCTGATATCTCTTTTGAGAGACGACTTTGTGCCAACCGATTCGTTTCCTGTGTTAATTTGCGAAATAATATATGTGTTTGAGGCGTTTGTGGCGACAAAATTGCTATTTTGTCGTAGCACTTATATTTCCTGTTATGTACATACATTTTAATAATGATAAGATCGAGCCATCGTGATGTGAAAAAAATCTGTGTATAATAAAATATTTTATATTTGATGTGAAAATAATTGTAAATATATGTGTACTAAACAAAAAAAATCATATACGATATATCTCTTGGGAATTATGCGGCAATATTTCGTAATGAGTCGCGATCGTTTCGATCGAAGCCGTAGATCGCCGTTGTTAATATGATTTTAGTTCGATTCGTTGTAAGATATCTATTGCTCAAAACTTATTTTAACGATTCTATTAATTTAAAGTGATGCATTTAAATGTTTAAAAAAATCCAGTTAGTGCCCAAATCGGCGTGTCGCAAATCGGTATAATATATATTTAATTGACGATGGAAGAATGGCGCTATTAAAAAAATATGAATCCCCCTTAGCCAATGTCGAGAAGATATCGTATATTTCGCCGAGCGTTCGACCTAGCCGGGCACTAACTCAACCCAGTCGCGGTTGACTTGCATTATCGAAACAAATTGTATGTTACCTAGAGTCATGACGCCGGTTATAAAATGAAAAAAATATGTTGTCCGTTTCCGGTTTATTTTTGACGAGATGTAAATATATCAAACGCCTTTGAATGTCTGTCAGAGTCGAGTGTTTTCGCGTGTCGGTATTTGACGTGGTCGCAATCACGGTCGGGCATAATCATGCAATTTCGAAGATTTTACGGACCTATGAGGAGCACAAGCCGCTTTCTGTGCCGAGTCGGTGACGGATGTACTCCCGGAGGTGCTCGTTACATCCGATCAGACCACAAAGTAAATAGGACTCGGCCCTAACCGCTTTCGATTATTATTGGTATAATCCGCGCGTTGACAGCTCGGCTCTCGGACTTGATGGCTGATGGCTGATTCGCCAGATTCCTGGCGACCCGACCCGTATTCGAAGAACCTAAATAACCTGGAGGACGACCGGCGCAATCTTGGTCCCAGGGGCATGTCTCAGAAGGATTCTTCGATACTTTGGATATCTGGCTAGAAGAAACGATAGCTTGAAGAGGCTCGTCGCTCTTGGTAACGTACAAAAATGCAGGGGAAGGGGCAGGGCCCAGGGCTCCACCGTAGTAGCTGCGGAACGCAGAGAACCTACGACATCAGTTTGGGGGAGATGCCACCTTCTTGTTCGGGACAGTAATGAATAGGACCGGGGTGACCTCAATGATCGCCAACGTTCGTAAACGGACAAGGCACGAATAATTAAATCGTCATCCCGTGATCTCGCATAGGGTGTCGTAGAAAACCCCACAACCGTACAAATATTATCCGCTCTCAGTTATGATAAACGACGCAAAGATTTCCGACGATGCGTGTAAAGAATAGACCATTTTATTCTCAAAAATTGAAATTATTTGTATGCATAATTTTTTTTTAACAAAACTCGTTCGATAGGATTTGTTTCTTAAAAAATGTGATTTATATAACTCGATTTATTGTTTCCTATTAATTATATTAAAACGATCGTGTCAACGTTAATGTTTGTAAATTAACTAATAGTATCTTGCTGTCATATTAGGTAAAAAAAATATAATATATGTTATTATTGTACATATTATGATTTATTTATAATTGTATACTTTTGCGGTATGAATATAAAATATATCGTCGCGATACTGTTGTCTCGCGGCACTACATTTTTTTTTATCTTATTGGTGTAAAAATTGAATTGAAAAAAAACTAAATAAATAGATATTGATTTATGTTTAACATGTCTATTATTTCCCCCAAATTATTTCTCCACAAAATCGCACGCATAATATATTGAAACATGTACATTAATTTAATTGCATTTCTGCCAATAGCACGAAAAATAAATTGGTTTCCGATGGAATTCTATGGCACCCTCCACGATGACAATGCAATTACCGACAAATTCTGTTTTTATTGACAAAACACCTGTCCACCGCAACCCCGAATAGGAAAACTACGCATAATTTTACTAAATCCAAATTTTCATCCAAATATGCACGCTCCGAATAAATCGATTATAAAAATATTAAATTATTTTTAATAAAAACAATCATTCCTAGGGTTATTTCGTTGAACATGTGCCCAATATGTCAACAGTTGTTTCGGCTAATCACGAGTGTACTAATAAATCATAAGCAAAGCACAGGATAATAAAGCGCGACGTCACACCCCCAGCTCCATTTATGATATATGATTTTTATTATTCAATACAGTGTTGCAAGTGTAAAATTGGCTTTCTTTTGTGTTCATACACTCGTCTATCCCTTACAAATTGCGGCCAATAATGGTCTCTCTTCATAAATTATGGAAATTGATGATTTCGCCCTTCCAAACCAGAAGGGGAATCGGGTTTTAGATTTTTTTTTAATTCGTGTCGACGAACCGCTAAGGGGAAGACGTGTTGACATTTACATTGCGTGGGCAAATCTATTTATACAATAAAGAACTATATATTTATTAACATTTAGATAATTCAAGTATATTTTAGAGTAACTTAGACATTCCAAATTTGAATATTTTTACGAGTATCCTAAAAGTACGATCTTATTAAATTAGCACCAAAAAATTTAATGGAGAGATAGATTTTTTTGAGTACATCCATCCGAACCTCGTATAACACGGTTTTAAGAAAAACAAACAATTAAAAATTAATTAATGTGTCTGATTTAGATTTCTAATAGATCATGACAAAAATATAATGACCTTGATATTCAAGATATCGAAGATATATTAGAGAGCCGGGCTTTTATTATATTGCTCACATTAAAGGTTAAAGATTAGCTGACGTATTTGAACATTTTTTTTATATAAAAATTTTCCTATAATGAAAAGAAGTTTGATGAAAGAGAAAACCCCAAAAGTCCCGTATAAAAAAACATAAAGATGTACACGCTAAATGCTAACAATCGCTTGTTATGCAGTTTTAAAGGTTTAATCCGATTAAATTTAAAGGTTTACTCCAAAAATACTCAAGAATCTTCCAATAAAGAAAATAAAAATAAACGAAACGTGATGTGATGATATGAATAAATAAATACGTAGAAGATTGTTTTATTTTGCTTATTACCAAAAATAAAGAATATAATTGAGTGTTGCCTCGCGTCGGTATTGGACTTGGTGGCGATCACGGTTGGACGCATCATGATTCTAGGGAGCTATGAGAAGTCCAGGCCGCTATCCGTACCAATTTCGTGACATGTGTGCTACTGGAGGTGCCCGATAGATCCGATCATACCTTAAATTAAATACGAATTGGTCCTAGCCTCGTCCGATTATTATTGTCACAATCCGCGCGGACAACTCAGCTCCAGGGCTTATGGCTGACGACCTGATATATTCGTAATCCAAGAGCTTAATTAACCTGGATAACAGCCGTTGCAATCCTGGTATCAGAGTTGAGATGGACGTGCCCTTGTTGATGCTGGGGAGGTGGATAAACGAAGTACAGGATCGGCGGAGATCGCGTAGTGTTCTTCAATTTCTTCTGGATTTTATTTAATCTGAGAGCATGCGAGGCGTCATAAGGCGCCCATATAATGGAACCTGATTCGAGCAAGCTCCGAACCATTATATCGTATAACACTCGTATAACTAAAGTGCTATGTATGTGATGAGAATTTCTCAAGACATGGCCCAACATTCTTAATGATCTTATACACACGTTCGATACATGTAAATATGTTTTACACACCCTAATTTTGTATGAATTGCAACTCCGTATAACGCGGATTAGTATAACACGACATTTTTGTCGAACCTTATGACCAGGGGCGGCTCTTCCTTACGCACTATATGTTATGAATAAAATGTATATGGATTCGATGTGCATATAAGAATTAACTACATTATAAACATATATTTTAAAACGGAAATTGAACATAATTAATTCTTAACCATTTAAAGATTAAAATAATATATTAAAATATCATAATCACACTGTTAAACAAATACATACATATAAAACCGGGACACTGCCCCGCACTTCTCATAATGAAAAAATAATAATTAGCTGAAATATGCGAATAGAACCGTTAATGTTTATATGTAAATAAAAATCTTTATTTTTAATTTCGCAATATAAAATTTTATGATTCTTATTATTTTCTTGGTTCGACCTAGCTGAACTATATTATATGGTTCATTTTTTTTTTAAATGAGAGGGGGAAATTCAACCTCATCGTGCCCCGTCTGTTTTAAAATCACGAGCCGCCCCTGCATATGACCATGTTATACGAGGTTCGAGTGAAATGTTAGATCTAATATTATTTGAATACTAATATGAAAATTGTACTATCCTCACATGGAGTCTGAAGTGAGATCCTCAATTTCACGCCCACCTCTTTTCCGATCAGTACCTCGCTGTGCTTTCCTGGAAGGAAGCTTATTATAGCATAACTCACAACCGGGTTGCGTTAACTACATCATAAAAATACGACTACTACAATTACATTTAATAATATAACGTAATTGCAAATTTTATTCACTACATTTAAAATAAGTTAAATAATATTCAATTCATGCATGCATATTTCCTCAAAAAAAAAACTATAAATATGTATATTTTAAGACAATTTTTCTCGAAATATAAATGATCTCAATCGCAGTCAATCTCCTTTTCGTATCGGTTTATTTTTGCGAGGGCCGTAAAATTTCCCATCATTTTCTCTTGTCGTCTCCTTAGACTGTCCCGTCGCAAATAGATAAATAAAAGCAGCAGCAGTAAAAGTGATCATCACAAAAGAGCGGAAAAAAAACTATCGACATTTTCTCGTTAATAGGTGTTCTTTCGCGTACAATGGTGTTGGGAGGCGGACACATAAAAAAGCCATAAAAATGAATTGAACTCCGCACCCTCGCCGTGAGAGATAACCGCTGTGTCCGCGCTAGTGTCGGCGGCGTTGTCTGCGTAGTCGCCTCAGCCTCCCGGCCAACTGCGAATAACTGCGAAAGCAGAAATGCGAAACAAGAGTATTGAGTCGATAGTGTCGACCGCGCGTAAATCAAGCCGCTTGAAAGTTGAAAAGAACATATTTTAAAATGAGCCCAACATTTATTTGCCCTCAGCTCAATTTATGACACGTAGCGTAACATTTCTATAGCCGCTTCCAGATTGCCTCGCGAACTAAACACGCTCAAACAGCTTTGGCCTCCATTTAAAATAAAAATATAATATTGCACTGTCACTGTTTATATGCAAGAAAGTTTTGCAGCAAAACCATCGGAGGAATAAACGAATTTCAACAATTTTACCATAGTAAAACAAAAACCGAAAAAGGTTCAAGTACACTTTTTATGGTTCAAGTTCAATAAACCCTCCTATAGCGCCGAGATAGTGACCACGCTATAGAAACCTGCCTTATATAAGATTTAATTGTATTTGATAATTTAAACGAAATCGATACATCAAACATTTTCCATTCATATATTTTAAATGACTTATGTATTTGTATCAGGGCTTGGAACTGCAACTGAACCAAAAAACAGAAAAATCAGTCATTTTTAAAGGAACGAAAATCAGAGCTGAACCTCAAAAAAATATCGGTTTATTTCGTTTCACCACATGTTCAAATATGCGCGTCTACACAATTTTACTCTCCAATTCAGTTGTCTTTTTATTAAAAAAAATATATTTTAGAAAAATAAAAATATATATCCACATTTATAAAAAAAATGCAACGGTGGTTTTAAAAACTCCAGCAACACAAGGTAGTGTTGAAAAAGTCTCACTTGGTTTAAAGTTTATTCTACGAGACAATAGAAATAGTATAAATGAAAGCACATAGGAAGATATTTTAATTAAAGTTATATGATA
>JAGXCT010031065.1:0-10909 GCA_022495035.1 Philopotamus ludificatus
AAGGGGCCATGTCCCGTGATAAACTGAGACACGTAATGGTCAGGAATAAACCAGTACAGCTTAACTCGAGCTAATAAATTGGGGAAGAACCGGAAACCAGTTTTTTTCAAAGTGTGACCACTACACGTTCATTATTAAATTTGTGTATGCGATTGACAATTGTTGAAAAAAAATAATGAATTATTTATTATAATATATTTTTATTTAAAATTATTTTTATTTTCAAAATATTTCATATATTGTTTATTAATGTGTAGTAGTAGTACAATACAAATAAACAAATGATATAATTTTCAAATTCAAATTCATTATTTTTTCAATATGAGTGCGTATAACAGGAAAGTACCCACTTTTAATATAAATTCTACATGTCACAAACTTTTTATTATTTATTTATTTATTTTTGACTACAATGGATAATTGGCATAACAGAAAGATTTTAAAGCGCCATTCATCCATATAAAGACTTTGATAAAGACTCTAAAGATGCAAGTGGAATGAATCTCACACACTAACATTCCCCAAGTGTCAAACCACGACAGGCTAATTTTTAATATTATTTCAGTCGAATTTAAATTGATATTATTTGTTTTATAAATATGTATTCAACATTATAGCATTAAATTAATTAATTCCATTACGCCAAATTACCTACATAATTATTTTTATAAAATTTGCGAAGGTAATGGGTCTTCTTACATACCCCCTGGCCAGTGTTGTAAAGAATTCCCTTAATTCATAGTTTTCGTCGGACACCTATCCGACTACTAAATTAGTTTAATCGCGGTTAACTTGAGATTATCGAAATAAATGCATTTTACCTACATGCTGTAACACTGATTAATATTTGTATAAAAATTTCTAAATAATAAATATTATAAACATTTATTGACTTTTACTGTCTGTAATGATGAAAAAAAATGTTAAAAACAACGATATTCGCTTCTGTTGCAACAGGCGCGATGTTTTTTTTCACTCGCATCCGGTACAATGTGTCGAGTGCGAGTGAAACGTGCGAGTGACAAGTGCTGCGCGAGTTCAGTCTGCGGCGGTACATCGCCGAGTGTACGTATCATATAGGCGTCATATTGATTAGTAGAAAAATCTAAAATATCGTCCAAATTATGAAGCATATTATGTATGACTGTTTATATTCTTTGAATAATAAATAAATATAGGGTACTAGTAAGAAAAAAAATGGTTAGTGGCACAATATATTCGCAGTAGTTAGGGGATTAGGTTGCTGACAATATATAATGTAGTGAGAGATTGATAGGTTACATTAGCTAAGAGATCGTTTTAGATCACTTCATCCAATTTAAGTCAGTTGAATTTGGTTAATGTATAAAAGGGTTGCTGACCATTAAGACATATCTATGAAAGGTTATTGAGAAAGTAGCCGCCTTTAATTTTGATTTGGTAAATAAGTGGTGAGAGAGAATATACATTTTGGTATTGAATTTCGCTGCAGATAACAGTTTGAGAATATCCTGCGAGACTGTGCACAGCCTTCTCCTTGTTTTCAAGCATCTTAATGGCAATCGAAATATATAATAATATTAACTTGATAAGAAATATATAATGCAGTGAATTTAAAAAAATAGAAAATACCGTTAATAACGGTTATCCCATAAAATCTCTAATATAACACTCGTTTAATCGCGCTAACGTATAAAACATAATTACTGATATTCTCTAGTCGTTTTAATAACTATAATTTTTGATTTGTGATAAGCAAATAAAACACTATTAGCTTTTATAATTATGAAAATAGCGCTGTGCGCGTAATAATAGTAATATTTACCATAAAGAGTAATAAATTCATTTTCTTGAAATATATCGTGAAAACCTAATAAAAAAATATAAGGCCAATTCACATTTGGAAACAAGTTTCTCGGATATGTCATAAAAATAGTGGCAAGATTCAGCGCTTCTTTGTGGTTTTTGGGCATAGCCATAGTGGTGTTGTCGCTTTTGCAAATACTTCTGGCATCGAACCACGTTTCGGGGGTACTGTAGAATTTATAGTGCTTGTTTACCGTTGGACTGTATATGTAATCTGAAACATTTTATAACATAATAGTTTAATCAATATAACGATACAGGTTTTTCACTTCAAATAAACCATTTTTCATTTAAAATATTCAGGAATTAACCATACCGTTTTAAAGATTTAACATTTTTCCTTCAAATTGGCCTAATTAAAGAAGGTTCATTTCAAGAATCTAAAGGGATTCATTTTAAATAAAACATGTATAATAATTCATGGAAATTAATATATATACAGTTTAAAATCGTACGTGTTTAGCAAATTTTGTAGGTGATGATGATTCCCGTATTACTTTTTAGCTGCATTTCTTGTATGCTCCTTCGTTGTTAAAGGGTTGCAGCCCATCCTTCCAGGTGCATCAAGAACAAAGATTAGTTGGCTACGTAATCCTGGTGCAGGTTGATCCACTAGCCTTACGGAGAGGCGGGCCCCTCTTTGTGCCGGCAGACCAACATTGCACGACTTAGCGATAGTCTAAAACAGCCACCAAGGTGTGGGCATTGGTTCTCATCCGTACAGAGTAATGTTGCAGTACTCCAGGTATAAAACAATTATTCTAGATTATTTATCTGCTCTTATTTCTTCTTAAAGGCAGTTTGGATATTAACAGCTACAAAATTTATAATAAATGAAGTAAAGTTGTTTTTAAAATAGATTTAAATGTTCAATACGGATTAATAGTAACCTCTAGGATATCTAGGCCATAGGTGTGCTTGTCCCTAGATGCTGCATTTTATTTGCCATTGGCATAATACTAATATAATCAGCACCTTAAAAGTGTATTTGTCACAATGATAAAGTATTAGTGCATGCTCTCATGGATTATGCACTCGTTCCTTCGCCGTCTTATAGACAAAAACGATATTCTTTCGTTAAAATTAAAAATACTTATTTATACTATCATCATCCGTCATAACATTCTATACGCTTCCCAGATCTGGGGTCGACACATCCTATATATATAAACAAAATTCAGAGGAAAATACCTTAATTATTCGCAACACAGCCATACACAAAGATCTAAAAATCTATCTTCTCAAATACCTTGTTCAAATATATGCCACTTCCTTCTACGATAATCTAAATAAATTTATATATATAAACCCATCTATTTTCTCCCACGATAACTATTACAATAAATACTCCCAATCCTTCCATAAATTTCCCTTGCCTAAAATAGTTTTACTTCTCACTAAAAAAAAGATAAGTAGATATTATAAATAATTCAACTTAGACCCCTCGTTTTTCTTGATAGCAGAGTAAACACAATTCATCGACAATTATTATTATCACATTTTCCACATCATTAAGGCAAATATACTATTTTTAACATGAAGTTACTTGAAAAAAACAATAAATTTGCTTTCAAAGACATTTTATTTGATTATACGGACATTTAACCAAGAGGTCATGAAGGCGAAACATCATTAGATTGTCTTTTGTTCGGTGCCATGTCGCTAATAATGCTTTAAATAAATCAACTTTTTATATATGTACACTCATTTAAGACTAATACAATCGATTATTTCCAAATGTCTTAAAATAAAGTGCAAAAAAGATGCAAATATTAAATTTAAATTTAAATTTGAAAATCAAACACAAATTGAATTTAACTATTCTATAAAACTAGTAATAATTTAATGAGACGAAAGAGAAACTTTAGAATTTTCAAATTTTAAACGGATACCATAACATTCGTCGTACAACTCAAGAGTTATGCACTAGAATATTAACATCTGGTATATATATTATTTTATTTATTTATTTGGCTAGTTCATATAAACTTCACAGACATAATAAACATAATCATTATATTTTTTATGGCCTCTTTGTTGTCAAATACAACGTCAACAACAAAGACAATTGTGTCAGAAACTACAATGATGTTAGCTGTAGCTCGAAGCGAGTATATATTTGGAAAATGTCGGCATTAGGATTAAAACAAAATTATATACGTGGGATTATATAGTACCAGTATATTATAAAAAAATGTACATACGTGATTAAACAATTTTACAGATTACACAGTATTTTTTACACTGAAAAACGCCCCTGCCCGCTTCCAGCTTATTTTCAACACTTTATTTTTTTATCAAATAAATGTCGTCAGCCTCCACCCTACCCTTCTGTTGCGCTACTCAGAATTCTTCTGAATGGTCACCCACCTACTACGAGTACTAAATGCGCTTAGTAGCGGTTACTCTTTTTTCACCCATCATTTATTATTAAAAAATAGTTTATTACATGCATGATACTATTAATAAAATAAGCGAATTAACGTAATGTAATTCAGTTTTTTTAATAAGTATTATTTTAATTAGCCGTCAACGGTAATTGTTAATGTTGGTCTTTATAATTCGGTGGTTTGTATCAAATAATAAATATATGACTTATACGGGTGAAAGTCGTATATCCAGCTCTATTCTGTCATTCAATAATTCTTTTTCACATATAAACATTGTTTTAAACTCACAGCTTACAGTTTTCAATGTACCATCTTTATTTATACCACCACACCTATTATTTGGATCGCGATCAACCGAAGACCATTTTTTATAACCGGTTTGTGTCAGTGTTTCACCTACAATGTTCAATTAATAGTTTTATAATATGTATATATGTAATAATACATTTATTAGTTGAAACAATATTTACCATTTAGGGTGAGAAACCTTCCTGGTATTAATATATCATTAAAACCTGAGTGAAAAACATCTATATTTGGAGCTTTTTCACTAATTAGATATGAAATTATATTTGCTTCTTCTTCATTATTTACAATAACTAATTTGGAATCTTCCGTTGAGCAAATATTGTCGGCATCATTCCAAGATCGAATATCCGTATGTATTTTGTAACAATTTCCTAGTTCTGCTTTATATACGTATTCTACGAATTATTCAATTAAATTTAATATTTTATTATTTTTAGTGTAATAATGAATGTTCATCTTCCAAGACTCAAAATTTGACTGTATCAAATATCAAAATAAATTACAAAAATCTATTACCAAGATAATAAATGAACATGATGGTATCTTTGAATAATGTACTTTTCTTTAATAAATTAGTTTTATATTTTATAGCAAGAGTCCAGATGATTTTTTAGACACTTTATATATAAGTAAGTATTTAAAAATAAAATTACCTGGATCATAAGATTTGCAGATATTATTCCATTTTATTTTATCCGCATTTATCTTACATATGAATCGACCTTCAATGTCGCACGGGACATCATTGCATTCTCTGTTTTTGAGTAACATTACACAATCTTCATTGTGACCAAGATTGTTTGGTTCATTAGTAGTCCATTTTAAATATATTTCAGATAAATCTTTTCCTATAATTTATAATTTAAATTAGCTAATTTTTCATTTAGATTATTAACTTGTAACAAGTTATTTTTTATACAACCGTTAATTGTTTTAAATTTTCCTTCGGTTATCAAATCATGTACCCCAATCCAAATAACATGTTCTCCAAAGTTTTTTACAAATCCTGTTTCCTTCTGAGATTCAGGAACTATTAATTGGGAGCCTTCATCTAAGCATGATGATAAGGCTTGGGAAAAATTTCTTGCTTCATCGTGGTATTTATAAAACGCGTCTAATTCTTTGATGTAAACATAGTCTTTGCGATACTTAATTAAATCTAAATAATAATAAATAAATAATTTTTATTTAGCTAAGTTTTCATTTTATTTGGAAAATGGTGTAGACATAATTAATAAAAATAAAATTTACCAAATTCGCTTTCCTTTTTGGTATCATTGAACGTTTTTTTGCAAACGAATCGTCGTTTAAAATGACATGGTATATCATTATATTTTCCAAACATGCTTATTGTAGTACAATCTTCGTTATTTCCATAATTGTTTGGCTCATCTGGTGACCAATTCAATAAAACATTCGATAAGTCTTCACCTTTAAAAAATATTTTAAGATGAAATCTTTGATCGAATAGATATGTTAATTATAATATATTGATTACCATCAACCCTTGCAAAAATTCCTTCTACAGCTATATCGTTTATTCCTATCCATAAATCGCTATTAAACGATTTTAAAAAATTTATTTCTTCCACGGAAATTGGTATAACTAAAGACGCATCTTCTGTCTCACAAACACTCATGGCTTCAATATATATCTTTTCATATGTATGAAATTTATAAAAAGCCTTCATTTCATGATTATATATGTAGGAACTTCTAATATTCGTATTATCGTCACCTATAAATATAATAATAGTATTAATAATAAATAATAAATATGACTATAAACATTTAATAATTCTCACCGCACGTAAAAAATGGAAATAAAACAACGATAAAATAAAGTATGGCGTACATCTTCAATGTATATTTTTTTTACAAATATAATTATAGAATTTTGATTGCACTAAACAAACATTAAATTGAACATGCGAGCCTACTGAATGACTCCATAAAACTGACTAGGCACAATTACAATTGGCAGTAGAGTAAACACAATTCACAGAAAAATTATTATTATCTCATTTTCCGCATTAAAAAAAATCAAATATGTTTATTTTAAACATGACGTTTCTCGAAGTATAATAAATATGTTTTTAAAACGTTTTATTTGGTTTGGCTTATATTCAGCCAGAGGGTCACGAAAGGTGAGTCAACGGTGGATTTTCCTATGTCCGGCCCCCTTATCTGTTAATGTGATAAAGAAACCCAAGTTTGTATATGTAAAATTATTCAAATTTCAAACTCAAAGAAATGATCGAATTATTTTTATTTATTTAACGTATATTATATATTTTTATAACATTTAATTACTCTTATCGATGACAATTACATGTGTTTATTTTGTTTCCGAGCTGCATGACATCAAAATCGTATGTAGAAACATTATCATCAATTATAATATATTATGATAAATACCCATCTCACATAGCAGACTATCTGGCTTTTCTCAGAAGCGACATAATAAATTTTAAGTATTTTTCATAATAATTTATTAGATAGCTTTTTATGTCATATGTCACGTCGATTATTTTAATCTTGTTTTTAAATGTTGTAGTGTGCGAAACTAAGTAATTCAAGATCGATTAGATGGGATGGGCAAAGGCCAAGACTCTCTTACTCTTTTGGCCATGACTTGATGAGATGGGATCGTTTCTCCTCTTCATGAGTTTTTTCATTGAACGATACAAAAAAATCTAATAGTTACATCGACAATTCGACAAAATCACCTTAAAATAAAACTTTCACATTTAATCAAGTCAACATATAACTAATAAAGTCACCATTTCTCATTATAAATAGAGAATTGAGAATCTTCCATAGCTGAATGTAATTATATTAGTAATTTATTTAATAATTTCAGACGTTTAAGAGACGTTTTAGAAAAAAATATTTTAATAAAACTTTTTAACGCTCTCTGTTCTGAAAAAAAACAGCCATCTTTGCTTAAAAAAATAAAAACATAATTTACAGGATAATAAACTTACTTCAAATCCTGTATGCCTCCTTGATATGGGGCTCAGTTATATATCATAAGATTCATGAAATACAAACTTCAGAGAAGATACAAAAATTATTCCCCTACTTAATTCAAGTATCCACCATAATTCTTCAAACCCCTCTACAAATTCACTCACAGAAATAAGTCGATATTAAAGCTTTCATAATTTAATCCCGATTAACCCAAAGAATTTACAAGCTCCGTCTTTCAAACTAGACAAAAATATTTAACTGAGAATAAAATTTTAAAAACAATAAAGAAGAGAAATGAAAACAATAATCAAGAAGTTGATATTAAGTGTCACTCGTACTAACCATGATGTAGCAAAAATAAAAAATAAATAGAAAGTTATTAATTTAATTTTGGTAAAAAGTGGCCGAGCGTCGAAGCTCTGTAAACTGCACAGTCTATATCCTAGTCCAAGAGAAGAAAGATTATTCATTGTTATTGTTAGTGAAATTGCTATTTTTCGATAAAAAAAAATAACTAAAGATAACATTGATACATTCTCAAGCAATTTAACTAGATATAAAGGTTTAAGTTTAAAGTAACAAGGTTTAGTACAAATATTCATAATTGTGTCTAATAGTTATTAGTACATATGTATATAATGATATTGATATACATATTTTTGATTAAAAAACTACTACCAACAACTAATAATATTATTAAATATAATATTTTACAAATTATGCTACCCGTTATTATAATATATAAATAATTTTATTACTATAAATAAATCGATCATGAATTGCACTCAACTTTTATTGTGACTATATTATTTACAATAATTAATAATATCGAGTGAACAATATTTTAGCAGATATCAATGAAATACAATTAGTAATGTTTTATTGATAAAACATTATTAATTACTTAAATCTTATAAAAAAATATCCAATGAATAATACATACGTATCTATTGATTAGATATCTAATAACATTATCAAAGATCATTTAATTATTCTTGAATCCTCGTATCCACCATTAAATCCGTAGATCTTTCGCATAAGAATGGTGCCGGTATATCACAGCTGAAGTCATTTAGTCCGCCCTTTTTATCGAGTGATCCACAGTTTTCATACCTAGAATTGCTTGGATTATCCTTGGCCCATTTTACAAAACCGGTGCTTTCCAAAGAATGACCTTTTAAATATATATATATACATAAAATTGAACGCGAATGGATACTGTATATGTTTAATATATTAGTTAGATATGCACCTTCGATGGTCAGATATTGACCCCCGTGAAACAGATCGTGGAAACCGATCAGAACACAACACGTATGTCGCACGTGAAGAACCTCATACTTTTTTGCATTAACCATTGCTAAAAGTATGTCTTCTTCCTCTTGACTATTGATAACGGCTAATTGACTCCCTTCTGCTTTACAGATAGCTCTAGCCGCGGGCCACTTTTGTGGATCAGTGTGCAGCTTGTAACAATGGCGAGTGACACTTGAATATTTGTATTCTGCAATAATTTCATTCGATATCTAATAAATACAAACACTTAATAAAAACTAGACCGTCCTTACCAAAATCTTGCGTTTTACAATCATCGTTCATTTGCATAAGTTTTTCGGATGTGTCTTTTTGGCAAATAAATATAGAAGGAATGTGGCATGGAAAATCATCGATGAAACCTTGACGTGTCATAGAACCACAATTTTCATTTCTTCCATTGTTTGGCTCTCCCTCATTCCAATTTCGATATGCATATTGAAGAGAATCTCCTAAAGGTGATTTATATTAATAAATGACTTGATTTATAGGTAGCTATTTACAATAATATTGATTATAAAGTTAGCCGCGAATAATTTAATAAGTTTTGTAATCAAATGGTAGAAAGCTCGGGGAAAATGTATATGTTACTAGCCCAGGCGTAAAAATACAAAAGCGTTATTGTCAAAGTAATTAATGCAACCATTAATATAAAAATATTCATATTAAATATAATTTATGCAATATCTTTTTTATTATAAAATAAATAGCAAAAATATAAAAACGATATACATTAATCGGAATATGTTATTACGACTGATTTTAAATCAATAATAAAGAAAATAACCATTTAAATAAATAGTATTCATCAGGTCGTACTGTTTTAGATTTTATTTAAAAATATTTCTAAAATAATTTTATTATTAATTATTTCTAAAAGTTTTAATTACCGTTTTCTAACAAATACTCTCCCTCCTTGAACAAATCATGGAAACCAAGTAAAATATGATTTTGTTTTTGTGCCCTTTTCAATTCTGAAATTGGATAATTAATAAATATTTCTTTTATGATATCTGCCTCCTTTTGATTTCCTGGCATAGCCAATTCTGCATCTTCTTTTTTGCATTCTATCCGGGCTTCTGACCATATCAAAGGGATTTTGTGCAATTTGTATTCCATACCAACATCTTTATAAGGAACATACTCTAAAATACACAATATAAAATAAAATAAATGTAATTATATCATTTCCAACAAAATTTAAACATGTGTATTGTAATACATATATATTAATATTATTATAATACATACTAGGTTTGATATAACAAAAAAAACGCGAATTTTTTTTTTCTCGACGATCATTTGTCCGTCAAAATATATTGTGTACCCTTAAAAAATCCCTATAAAAAAACATCAAACACTTGTTTCGACGCTTTCTAATATTTTGAATCGCATTTTTATGTTTCAAACTTTCTCGACAGCTTACAACAAAGTAAGTATTCAATATGTTTATTAATATCAAGATCTTCAAGGAAAAGTGTACCAATGTGACACTTGAATGTATGTTAATATTACCTCCGAAATTCAAATTTTCTACATATGTTTCTTATTAAACATTCTATAAAATAATTTCATCTATAATTATTTTTATTACATACCATCGCAGGCTATGCTGTTAATTAAAACAAATATTATTGATAACAATCTAAATTGTACACAAGGATCCATGGCACAATTGATAACACTCGATATAAAACACTATATATGGATCCAACACTCAATAATGGTATGACGATGGCATCATGGTTAAGGTGCAGAAATTATCTGTTAGGTCAAACTTTACATCGGTCAATTGTGATAATGATGTTATTAATATAAAAAAATATGTTCATGTGATTCAATTCCAAAAATATTTATTGCGCAAATTAAAAAAATATTTAATTATATTGTTTTATCTGTTAAAAAACACAAATTTCAAAGCCATTTATTGTTCATCGTGAAATTCAGATATGTTAGGTAAAGCGGAAAGAAAAGATAATTTTTTTTCACATACAAAAAAAATATTAAAAAAAATAATATATATATACCATGCGAGAGTCTGGTAAGGTCCATGCCCTCAGCAAGTGAGAGCCTCGTGA